>OY804520.1:33423658-33540746 GCA_963680855.1 Lepeophtheirus nordmannii
AACATTCCAATTAATTAAATCATCAAAATTTCTGGACCTGAATCCAGCTAATGAATGTTTACTTGATTTGTGTATTTCAGGCCTGAATTAATATTAGTTCTCTTACGATTTATTTTAAACCACCATGAACTTATCTGTTTTATCTTCATATTATTGCCAAAGTTACAATTCTTCCTCCCATAACTTTTTAGTTAACTATAAACACATTCATTTTAATTACAAAACTATTAATTGATGTTATCATTTCATTTTGATATATTAATATGTCTCATTTATTGCTTATACATGAGTGAAAGAACCGTGGATACTTACATTCTAAAGAAAGAAATTACAACCTTAATACTATAAACCAGCACATCCACATTCAATTATTGCATAACATACATCACAAGTGCCTTTTGGCATTTAAAAGGCCTTATTTCATTTTTTTTTAATTGTAACTTTAACTATCTGCTTATACAAGCTAGAACTTGCACACAACATATATGTAAATTTATGTATACATATACGGTGGTAAAAACTGGGATTTGAGTCTGATTTGGGATTTCAAAACTTTTGAAGCCATTTTTATACTCTCTATATTCTAGATTTTACATTCTGAGAGGAGCAACTTTTTTTTTTTAACATATTAGGAAAAGTTTCAAGGATGAATTACAGTATCAAATAGGGACTGTATAATTTGTTTTTATAATAATAATATGACAAATTTAAATCTCAGCTATTTAGTCGTTAAAATTGCGTTGAAAAATATTGAGAATTAGAAAAATGACAGTCAATTTTGGGACTTCTCCTGAGGGAAAATTGAAAAATGTTGTAAAAAAAGTATGTTTTTTTATAAGAAATCAAAAAACAAGTTCAAATTATTTTGGAATGAAATAATATCTACGAAAAATGTTGTATAGATTGTCCCTAAAAATAAATATACCTTCGTTAAAATGAAAATAAAAATACTGGAGGGAGGAAATGTATAGTACACATAAAACATTTATTTTTTTTCACAATTTCTTCTAAAACTTTAAGATTTAAGACTTATAATGCATTCTTAAACAATTTATAACAAATATTTAGGATATTTGAAACATATTTAATCTAAGATTAGATAATCCTAATTTATAGTTTTTTGAAAAATCTGAGCAAAATTACTTGAATTTACTAAATTTGCTAATAAAATTAGACTCAATACCCTGATGTACATTTTTCAATATAATTTTGACTAAAATTGACAAAATTAAATTAAACCTTTGTTAATGAACAGGAATTTTTCGAACTCCAAAATTCATTAAAATGTATCCAAATATATTTCATTTCCAGGACTTTTTAGTAAGCTCTTAAAACATCAAGTTAGAAGAAATGCAGTTGTTTAAGTTAGCGAAAATGTCTTTTGTAGGAATTATTCGTATACCTGGAAATGTTATATCGAAGTTTGGTGAATAAGTTTATATCATTTTTTTAATCATTACTTATTTTTTCAAAATGTAGGGTGTACACGTTGCTATATATTCAATATAAGCTGTTATTTTATATATATTAAATCTGCAACCTCATCAAAAGTGATAAACACTTATTTAGTACCCTAAATTCGTGCAAAATAATGAATGTAGCATAAAAATATTTATCAATAATTAAAATTATATGTATTAACTATACTAATATCAAATTAAATCTTATTAAGACCTCATACTAATGTTAATAAGATTTGTTTTAAAAAAGGATGTATTCTATTTTTATTCTTTGTATTCATGCAAGTAATTATCTTGATATTTACGAGTGTAAAATGTATAATATACTTTTTTTTAAATTACAGAATTTAAATATTAATATTTTTCACCGTTGTATTATGTAATTAAATTAATTTTATTACTACAGTTTACCAATTACTTAAAAAAAAAGAATGTTAAATTTATCTTAGTATCAAATTTAATCTTGACGTGAAATTTTTTTAGTGTATAAAGATAATCGTATAATGTAGAAGAAATTGCGCCCAGATATATGAATGTCTGTATAAGTCGTTTAATTAATCAGATTTGAAACTTTAAATTATAAATTAATGATGAAAATGAATTAATAATTTTATAGATTTGCTTAAAGTTCTCTTCCCAAAACTCGGAAGTTTGTATGTCTTGATCTACAAAAACCTCAAAGAAATTATCAGAATTTTTACTTATTTGTAAGCAATTTTCTCTAGTTCAGAACAAGATACATAAATGTTCAAAATATCTTTTAAAGTAAGGACCCTTTTTAATAATTTTTTTTTACTATGCTCCTTTTTCTTTTTCTTCATATTACATGTCGACACATGAGTTTGAATCTTGTATGCACAAATCAAAATCAATTTGTAGACTACAAAAACAATATTTTTTATTTTGATATTCATGTTATTTGAAAAAAAAAAATGATTATAAGCTAACTATTAAAATTTGGGTACATTAAAAAGTTCAAAGTTTGTTGCATGGTGTTCTTAGAACAGTACATTTACTAAGAAACATCATTTTTTCATTGGGAAATAAAATCACCAGTTAAAATCCTTTAAGCATTCATAAGATTTTATAACCTTCACGGCAAATTTTCATTAACCATGTCAAAATAATCCATTTAATTTGCTCATACTTGTTGCAAAAAAATGGATCACTGATTATGATATAAAATGCATAATCTTTTTTTTAAGGGGTGGCTCTTTTTCGTGTTTTACTTCAAATTCGTTTCTAAATTTTAATTAAATATATGTAAATATTTGATTTATTTTGTGTTTGGATATATTTTACATATAATAGGATTTTAATAAATCTTCATTGCAAATCCAATAGAATCAACTTAGTGTCTAGATTTTTACGAGAATATTGACCATTTTTTTTTTGTATGATGTAAAACATTTTGTTTCAAAATTCTATGGCCTTTGTTTACTTGCTTGTCAATGTTAAACACTTGTATGTACATATATGTTCATTATTGTGAAGACAATTATTTATCTATTTTTTCTTCATTAGTATGAGAGTCATGCTGAATCAATTAATTCATTCAATTTTCACACTTCAAAAACTTTTTGTTCCATTCTTTTGTGCTGAGTCATTTTTATTATAGCTTTTCTTTCATGCTGATTTATACAAAACTGGAGCAAAACACTTATATATCACACTGTTTCAGATGTTTTGCTTAAGTATGTAGGACTTGCAAAGATTCTTTCTCTTTGCAGACTATTATTTGGAATAAGTAACATGATGGCATGACATACATATATATTTTTGCAATGAACAAAACATGAACAAAAATCATACAGAGTTGTTGACTATTCAATTAAACTCTATTTAAAAGTCTGCTTAGAGTATAAAACATTTATTTCAACAAAAATAATTAAATAATTTAAAGGATTAATTTTAAAAGTCAATTCAAAAGAATTCAAAGAGAGTCATATACCTAAAAAAATTTGAAAGCATCTAACAGTTTAACCATAAGATGCGAGTATTAGTTCCTGGTCATACTATTTGAGATAATTTCCTTATTTTTTAGACAAAAGATATTATTTTTACATCGCTAAATATTTGTACTGATTTTTCAGTGGAAATATTTTTAAATGAATAAAATATGCCCAAATTATCCAGTTCTAGAAACTCCCCATTTATAAGCCCTATAAAAGTATAGATAATTTGATGAAGAGAGGGAGAAACAATTCATGCTAATTATCAAATTAATCATTTAAAAAGTATATTTAGATATGGAATTATAAGTAAAAGTAATAACAGACAGATTTAGATAGTATTCAAGTTTAAACAGTCGTTTAAGTTTCTGTTTGTGTAGAAAAAATTGGATTATTTTTTTTATATTCCTTTGTTATATACTCTGTTTATACTCTTTAAAATTATTCTAATGTATTTAGTAATTAAATTGAATTAATTATAAAAATCTTATAACACATAAAGTCAAGGCTGAAATGAGTATAAGAATCCAAAAAGGAATTTGACGAATGTCATTACTCTTTCACATCATAAAAAGATTAAGAAAAGAGCCCATATAGGGATTTTTTTGACACCACATTATAAAGTTATAAAAATGAATATAGATAATGTTTCAGATGCTTTTGTGGGTATGCTCAAAGATATATCATCAGGAGAGGGAGTAGCCTACAATCCTAAGAATACTGTACTTACGATAAACTTTGGTTTTAAATGTTTTCTTTTTACAGGATAAGATCATTTGTCAATACATATGGGAATCATGAACGATACGGTTTACATTAAAGTTCAATTAAAGTTCCTTCTTTGATCAAATTTGCAACTTAGACGCAAGGATCTTTTATTAAAACTCTGATACTATTTACACGAACAAAATATCCACAAACTTTCTCAAATGGAAGAACGGCTGTCCATATCGAAATACAGACCCTAATCCATCGAAGAATTCATTGCAAGAATTAAGGTCTCGGGCATAAAAAAGAAAGTCATCCAATCTGGGTAATTTTTATAGAATTTTTCTGGAGGAACGGAATCAAATTCCCTCAAAGATTTGTTAAGAAATTGTAACAGGTATAATAGTAGGCAAAGTAAAATTGTTATAGCAAAAAATAATGTAATTTATTAATTATGAATCATGATTCTTTTACGAACATTTAATTTTATCATTATGGACTCACTTACTGGATATTGGGAATAAAATAATTATTTTGCTAACTTTGATTTTTTTTTAAATGATTTACAAGATTTTTATTAAATATTTAAATTTAAATAAAGATTTTCTCCATAATCAAATGCTTAATTGACCTTTATTATTATATATATAGGTATAATTATAAAATCGTTATTATAACAGTGAAATTAGAAAATAAACTACGCAGTCTCATGAACATAGCATTGATTTGGCAAAGTAGTTTTATGGATTGTAACACTCTGGAATTAATTATTCACAATCTTGCCAGGCCTAAAACTACGTACTTAGAAAATTTAAAAGCTGACAAATTGGTATGTGTCTAATATGTAACAAATCAAAATTAGAAGGGTCTAGGAGTGGTCCAGGAATTTCAGTCCAAAACCCAGTATACACATAACCCTATATGTTTACACGTTATTCTAGCTATTTATTTGAGAGCTAAAAATGTTTATTTGTAAAACATGTAAAAAACATCTTTACATTATAATTAAATAAAACATCACTGTATATACGCATAATGTATGAATATATGAATGTACACTCTACATGGATATGTTTAACCTATCACATCATTCAGAAAAGTCAGAAATACATGAATAATATACGTTAATGAATAATAATCAACATCTCAACTGACAAAGAAATGAAAGTGAATAAAAAAACACACTTCTGTTCACTCGTATTTCTCCCTCATTTCTTCCTTTAGACATGTGTCTTTTAAAATATTTAACATTACTTGTACATATATATATGTATATATTTGTACTGTATAGACATTTTAACTGTTGAAGGGTAGAAAGCAGCACGTGTCTATGCTAATGTTTCTCTCTCTAATGGGTGCATACCTATTTGTATTGTACATAGATACAATGGTACACATATATCTTCATTCAAATAAACAAACTCATGCCTCATGAAAAGGAAAGGTTATTCAAGGGGATGAGTTTTTCTATTAAGTAATAGGTAGGTGTATGAGTAAAATGGATTAGGTACATACATAGATCTCATTTACATATATATATATACCTACATATACGTAGTAACCTAAAAAGTAAAAAAAAAATAATAGCATAGACATACATACCTAGAAGCCAAAAGTATCTTTTTCTTTGAAAAGAACAAAACTTTTTTTTTTTTTTTTGTGTGTGTGTATGTTTCTAGATTTAGTTTTGCTTTTGTTTATCACAGGGAATGGATAGGAATAAGGGGTGTTCGTAGGATATGGATACATTTATGAGTTAATGTTAGAAATACGGTCCAAGACGAAAATTTTTACTTTTTATCTGGTTAGTACTGACGGTTTCAATCAAATTCAGAGACCCTGACCAATATTAAACCCTTTGACCCTTATTTATTCGGTGTCAGATGATGAGTTGAAAATTTAATGGATCACACAAAAATCATCCTATGACATCCTCAGAAGAGTGATGTTTACTCTTTTGAATTCAGAAGGTTCTAATTTTGAGGTCAAAGTTAAGAGGGCTTTAACTTTTGTTGTAATACTTTATTGTTTAGGTCATATTCTACCAAAGTAAAAAAGTATGGCACATCTTTATTTCAGAAATTAAAGATGTATGATAAATATTTAAAAGATATGTCGTATTACATTATGGTTTACTTTTTACTTGAGCCAATATGTAGAACAGGGAAGTTTAACAACAATAAAATCACAATATTGGCCTATTACATTAACATTAGATGGGTACAATACACCCAGAAATAAACAATTTTGACCCAAAATTGCCACTTGTTTCATATTTAAAGTGTTCAAATAATTCCAAGAAAGCCTTGATATGCGTGAAATTTTGAATATTGGGTTTTTGAGGTCCTCTAGTAGAAAATATCATAGTGTAGTGAGCTAAAAAAAGCTTTAACTCAATAAAGAACAATTTAGTGCATGTCCCTTTATAAATGATGATCTGTAGATTGAATTCTATTTTTATTTGAATTAAGAAATAAAAGAATATCAACAAACAAATGCATTCATCATCTTTATCTTTATGATAGTTGTGTATACATATGTAAGAGCAAAAACATATCCCTTTACAATAAGACTCTTTGTTAATGCAGGTTATGACTCTGCACTTTTATTAAGGAAATTAAGATTCAAACAGAGATTTTTTTATGTTTTGATATGGATAAACATTAAAAAAAAAGTAGGTATCATTAAAAAGTATCAAAGATAAATTATACATTACATATTAATTATTATAATTAAATTAAGGATAAAAAAAGATTGATCTTACTCACTTTTTGTAAATACAATTTGAGATTTCCCCCCATTTAATTATTCCATAAATTTCACTGTGTATAAATTTGTCGAGACCTACTGAAATATAAGATTATTTTGAACGAGGCGAGTGGAGATCCAACAACAAAAATTTGGATAACACTGAGATGAAAAAAAAGCATATTCAACAAATGTTTCATGGGAGGCTCTAATAACCTAAATTAATAAGATATAATTGTGCTATAATCTAAAAAGTTCCTTCATCCGATGGGTTCCTCAATGGAATTACACACAACAAAAGAGTTATTTAAGGTCCTTCAAAAGTAGAAATGTATCGTTCTAACACAATTCTCCTTTCACAACAGCTTTTAATTACTATAAATCTAGTTATTTTATCTGTTATTAGACTTCAACGGAAAGTATAATAATTTTAAAATCCATTATAGCCTCAACAAACATCAAAAAGTCTAACCTTTTTCCACAAGAGATGGAATATTGTACAGATATCATTTTTTTATTTATCACTTTCCTTGGAACTGGGCTTAAATCAAATCTAAACTCTAATATTTTAAAGAGTTGATAGTTTATACTGATTGCTGTTACTGTAGAAGATACTTTAATCAAGGGTATTTAATTTCAATATTTAACATTATTTTATTCTACATAGTTAACACATTTACGATCTTTTAAAAACCTGAAGAACAATAAATGTATACGTTACTGCTTGAAAATCAAATCAATGAAACAATAAAAAAAAACTAATACAGAAAATCCTTATACAAAATAAGATTTATAATGAATTTCAAACAAATGTAGCTATATAACTGATGTTCTCTTAAACGTTATTTCCAAAAAACAACAACGAAGATAGGGGGTCGTTGTTGAATGTAAAAAAGTTTAAATTAGTCCATAAAAAATTGGTCGTCCTGCCAAATGAGGCATGATAATTGTACATATAATTTACATATTGTAAATAAAAATAGATATTGAAAGTATTTGTATTCTAAGCATAATAGTATTAATTAAATGTTTGATGTATAAAGACTATAATTATTAACTTTTCGGGTGACAATTACTAATTATTAAATATATTCTGTAGTTACATTGTAAAATTAAAAATCCAAAGTCCCATAACTGAAAATTACATAATAAGAACATAATGAAGGCACAAATGAGACAAAGATATCAATTAAATTTGATGATTAAAATGTTTATTGTGCTATAATTAAATAGGACGTACAAATTGCAAATTGTACGCAAATTAGATAATATGTCTTTTAAAAAATATCTCTATAGAAATGCAAAAATTAATGTATGTACGTTTAAACAAATACAGTCAAGTATTAATTAGAATATAAATTTAAATGAAAGGATGTCAATTGGTTTTTATTATTTAAAATGTTTTTACTAATTATACAGATTTAAAATGTTAGAAAGCTTCATTTAACTTTCTAATTTGATGATAAGAAGTGCCTTTACACTAAGAAATAAATAAATGAGTTTTGAGATCTTGTGCTAGAATATTATATACATATAATATTTATATGTATATAATATACAAGAAATTATTCATGTGAGCATATTTAGCTTATCATTGAATATTTGGGCTTTGCTTTCGAACAAACAGCAACAGAATAGCACAAGCCTTCTGTTCTCTTCCTATTTGCGAAGAATTATTTCTCTAGAGAGTTCCTTGTTTTTATCATAAATCTTCTTTATCCAAGAGGATAAGAAATGGGAATTGTTTCATTAAGTTTCTTGGAACTTTGATTATAAAACTTAGGTATACATATATATTATATAATATGTTTTAATTATAGTAAATTTGTGTTTTCTTCGTATTTGTAATTGCTCTATTTGGGCACATTAAGTTTTAAAAAACAGGCTTTCTTTTAACATACTCAAATCCCTAACTTTTCTAACCTTTTTTTCTATTGCTTTCTTTACAAAAAATTATTTACGTAGTTCTCTAGGAACCATCATTTTCATCTTTCTTTTTTTTTTTTTACTAAAAAAAGGTATAACAAGTGTCCATGCCCTAAAAAAAATATTTTTTATTTGGTTACAAATCCTAAATACTTTACAAGAATTGGCTGGTATCAAATAAAGCAAATATTTGAAATTAAAACTTTAGACAAATTGTTGGAGTAGCAATATAAAAGTACTCAGTGAGGTTCATATTAATATTGCGTAGTGCAAAAAAATGAATTAATTAATACCAAAAACACTATATTTCTATCCAACAATAAATCCGAAAATTGATTATTTGATCTAAATTTGTAGAATCCTCGAATTGTCTACTTTTGCAAAAAAAAATAAATAACAACAACGTTATATCAAAAAGAAAGCTTTTTCTTCTATAATAGATGGGTTTAATAGTAGGATAAATCCTACAAGATAGTAGCTTACTGCTTATCTGTTGGAGAATTAGAATTCTTGAATTGCCTACTTCTGCAAAAAAAGAGTATAACCAAAAAGAAGGTTATTTTCTCTGTGCTAGCAGGGTTTAATAGTAGGATAAATTCTACTACATTAACGAATAGAAGCCTATTGCATGTCCAGAAGGTAACATTATGTACAAAATACAAAAAATTCAAATTCAAATGCAAGGGCTCTTCTAGTTTTGTATTCATAAAATTTGTTTTCCATTTAGAAAACCTATGGGAAACATTTTAATGAACTGTAAGCAAAAAGGTTGAAGATTTTGACCTGACACACTGTAGTTTTGTCAACTAATTATCGTGTCAAATACTCTTTGTTGTTGATAAGTTCTGAAATAAACAATCCCCATTTGTTATAACCTAATCTAAGTTATCTTTTGTACAGAATCCCTATTCCTTTGTGATAGTGATTACGTATATGTATGTATGTATGTATGTAATAGCACTAATGGTATGTGAATAAAGGATCTCACACACACTTTTCTGACCCTCTTTTCACATTTAACTAAACAATGGAACCAACCTGTTTTGATGTACATATCTTTGCCTACATAGAAGTAAACTATATAAAAATGAAGTGGAAAGAATAAACACACACACACACACACACAAAGATCACATCAGTTGAGATAATAGAAATGTAATTCCGGGAAAAGGATCTTCATTTATAGAGGAGGAGGAAAATGGGATTGTGTATATACATACATACAATCTATGTTTAAAAATAGGTCATAGCCCTACGGCCAACAGGCAAAATAAATTTTCAATTCAAAATATTTCCCTTTCCCATAACTAATGGGGGATGACAGATACGTAATATGTATGTGCATACATATATATATATATATATAAATATTTGTAGCATGTAGCTCAAACAAGCATAAAAAAATAAATATTCTTTGACATCCTTCATCAAATATTTTTGATATCGTCATTTTCAAATTCTAACTCCATGCATTCACATTTCTCTTCTTCTTCTTCTTCTTGCAAATACATGTACATATATGTTAATAGTTTATACCATACTAATGATAACTTATCTATTACGACAGGCCCTAATGCATTTTCAGAAGTAAAGTATTGCAGACATTTTTGGACTATGAATTAGGGATGTGGTTCTATAGATCGATCTATAGATCTCAAAATCAATTTTTTAAGATTTCCTATTGGTTTAAATCCCTCAAATTCTTGATGTGATCAACCATTGACACTTTTTGGTCCCTTGGATAAGATCAAAATCCAAGCTGCTAAATTACAACAAAACACCAAAATCGATTATTTTCACTCAAATCTTCAAACTCTTGGTCTTTTCGACCATTGAAAGTCCATGGTCTCCTTCGTGTGACCAAAATGAAAGCAACTAGATTAAATTTAAAAAAATAAAAGCAGGATCCATTTTTTTTTTGCCTCAAGGTATTTCCTTAGTCGGAATTCCTTAATGCTTAATCGGAAAAAAATCAGGGAAAAAATTATTAATTAAATTAGAACATTAAGAGTTTAATAATAATCCACTCTTTATATATAAGTTATATATATATAACTTAGTTTTTTTTCCTATTTTCATAGATTTATCAAAAACACATATACAGAATAGAGGGAATAAACTTACTATATATATATATATATATGTGGATATACACATATAATATATAAAAAATTGGAGGTTTTCCAACTAAAAAATAAGTTGAGTTAAAAAAAATATACTTGTCTTTTTCCCCTTTGAAAGGATACATTTACTAAAGTAAAGCATTTAGTACAAAAAAAAAAGAAAAAATGAATGACTAAGGTTTTAAAAGAAAAGAAAGGGATTTTTCTTTTTAAAAAAATGACAAATTAGACCATTTTTTTGGCAGTCAGTTCATAAAATCTTTGACAAATATACATATAGTAAATTCATGTTAACTAAAAAAATAATATCTGTAGAACTAGTGATGGCTTATGATAATTTTTGTTTTTCTATCTTATTTCATACAAACTAATAAAATTCATTATTTTATATTAATCTGTAAAAATAATTTTATTTAAAAAAAAAAAATCGAGATTTTTCTTTGGTAAGAAATGCTCCCGTGTTCTTTTTGCTTTCATTTTTGTATTATAACTATAAAAATATCTTTGTTATTTTTTAATATTTTAATATTCCATTTTGATGAAATGGAATACAACAATGGCTACTAATTAGTGTTTTCTTTTTCTTTAATATTTGTTTATTCATTAGATCAATTGTTCCAACAAATGAATGAATGATATGAGAGAAGAAATCAAACCAAGTCTTATATCATATTGTGCTAATTAGTAATTTATTAGAATATTTATAAAATCTAATAATCAAAATTTTACTCTCATATTTTAACATCAAGTATTTTTGAATGAATATTTCATGCACCTCATGATGTAATCGATTCTTTACGTACATATATCTACGCATTTTGTTGAAGTGATGCGATACTTTGAAATTTAGTTTAGTATTAGAAGAGACTTGTGTAGAAAAACAACAACTTTTGTATAATTTAGAGATAAAAAATGACTTCAACCGATTAGAGTCTTTCTAATGGAGTTAGTTTAACTCAAAGTGTATCTTTTTATGGCCAAATTTGTTTCTAAATTGCTTTTAAGGAACATGCTTTTAATTTAGTCTCTTTGAAAATGTATTTTAAAGTTTTGTATTTAGATTTCAAAATGAGTTTCAAATGGATTTGTAAAACGTAATCTTTATTTATAAGACAAATATGACGTCATAACATTAGGGGTAGAGAAAATGTATTCAGAGTACAAGTTAAAATTGTCCTTTTTTTTATAACTTTGAAGATTCATTCAGAGAAATGAGTTTCATCAGATATTTTATTTAAAGTATTCTTTATTTTTTTTCATGATTTATGGTTTGTAATTATGTTGTAAATATCTTTGAGGCACTTTCATAATTTTTGATTTCTTTGTTTAACAGACTACTCTACCAGGTTTTGAGTCATCAACATGAACAATTTATAGTAGTTAGAAGAAACATTATATAGTGAATACTACAGATGTGCTTTGGACGATTTTTGCTACATTTGGTCAAGTACTGTTGTATACATATTGAAGGTGTAAGAGCATCAATGTTCAGTCAAAGGACACCACTAATTGTTGTTGATAACGTTTCTTACTACACTAATGTTCATGCCATCCTCTTGTCATGAATATTCACTTTAGCGATTAAAGTTTATGTATGGTCTGTTGACTCAGAGGTTCACAGAAAAAAGTATGTTTATTTAGAATTCAGTTATTTCAAATGTATCGATTTTTAGCAGAAACGGATGACGCCTCAACATTAATATATTTCCAAGATTGAATGCAAATGAAACACTTTTTTATTAATTTTTAAAAACTTATTTGTACACAAAAATTTATTATTCATAAAATATATAAAAAAATATCATTACATTTAAAAATACTTTGTATTTCTTTAGTCAGGAGTTGATATCTCTATTCTTATTCGTATTTTGAGCATTCATTCGTTGAGCTTTTATGTTTTTTAATACGTACATATATGTAATTAAGGAGTCTATACGAGTTAAAGTAAATGATGTATGTAGTTAGTTAATTATATTAAAATTTTGTAAAGATCCTTTTTTTTGGGATGATGAGAGGTTCATTATTATAAATATATGTATACATAAATATATATTTAAAAAATAAACCTTATTTCCAAAACTAAGTTTATCTGAAAGATTTCAAAAATGAGTTAGAACTGCTATCATATTTTTAAAGCTATTTTCTTTTGTTTGTATAATAGTATACTTTGATTAATTAAATAATGACTCCAATAATTGCAACTTAATTATAGGAAAAAAATACCGGCCACAATTAGTAATAAAAAACATCTGATGCTTATGACTATGTATTTACTATTACTAACGCATGATTCATGGTAAGCAGGATAGGGGATGTAGTTGATTCTTAAATGTTATCTAACAAATGAACTGGTTTTAGCCAACTACTACTAAATAAATAATCTCTGGGGTTATGGAAAAGATGGACGTTCTTTCAGGGACCATATCGGTTTCATGTGCAGTCGACACATTTATCCGATTGCTCTATTTGACAGATAAGAATTCTTGGTGGTTTCTCGATTAAAAGCAAAATTTTAGTAAAAATTGTTCGTGATAGGGACTCCGAAATATTTGGTCGTTATATTTATGAAGTAACAAAACTGGATAAAAGTGGATTTTCTCTTCTTTTCAATATTTGAAAACAAACTTGCTCAGTGCAATGGTTTGATGTGACTGCTTAATGGGATATTAATGGACAGGGAAATGAGTTTGACCATTTAACTGCCTCCTCCTTCCACCGAGTATATATGTATACCAAAAAACTCCAGCATTTATAATGCTATTATCTCAAATTGGTACAATTCCGGTTATGTACATATATATATATATATATTGTGGATTTCATTAGCTTACAGCTACTTGAATGAATAACTATTCAATATATACGTATATATATATATATACGTATTACATCCATCCACATATCATGCATTATGAGTAAAGACGGTTCAATGAAGCATGACTTCCTCTGATCGATATTTATTTCATTTCAAATTATACATCATTTGGCCTGATTTCATGCTGGGGTTGTATGCTTATGTATATATAAATATACATACATACATATATATGTATATAAAACCATAAATGTATTCATTTTCTCTCTGAAAAATCTGCTTATTTTCTCTCTTCCTCTTTAAAAAAAAATTATATACATATATTGTATTTACAATTCAATTTGAAATATGAATGTTTTATTGCTTTCACATGATATAAATAAATATATGTATATTTCTGAATGAATCTTCATATGTTCTTTTTAGTTTAGTTTGGTTTAGAAAATATGATTGATATTCCTTCTGGATGATGCAAAGAAAATGAATTATGTTATTACTATCTAATATTTAATAGTAGGGTCTTTAAATTCCATTTTAAAAATAGGAAACGAAGAAAATATATTCATTTTAACATATATTTTTCATAGAAGGAAAAGCTTTCTAATATTTTTAATTTTTTATTCTTCCTAAATTAAATGATCAATTTCAAGATTGTTTTAATATTTCAGCATCAAGTTTGCCTATGAGAGGAAAATGTAAAATGTAACTACTCAACAAAATTTTATATTCTTCATGGTTATGAATAGGTTCAAGGACGATTTGCCGATGACATTTTCGCCGAAAAACTATTATTTACAATTGCTTTAGCAAACATGCAGTAGGCAACTAAATACATGTTTATTTCTGTAAAACACAGTGTGACATAAAGAAGGCTTCTTCTTCCTCTGTTCAGCAGGGTTGACTCAACCGATTTTCAGCAGAAAGTAGGCAATTCATAATCCTGGATTTCCCCAACTTAAGCAACCTGCTATAGAAGTTTGTATATATACTGTCTCTACTTGTCTGGTAGGGATTTATATTATTGCTTTATTATACTGGCAAACATGAGAATATGACTTGTGATGATTATATTATATGTATTTATAAGATTTTATATATGTAAAATATATACATATGTATTTTTGGATCAACAAATAATAACAACTGAATTTTGATGATAATTACTGTTCAATAGAACCTAAGGATTAAATAAGTCAATGAAGTCTCATTAGCTCTCGCCCATAACTTTTTTTTATCTCACATCTACCCACAAAGTTACTTAAGTAGGAATACAATTTATATCTGATTGTAGATAGATATTAATATGAATTAATTTATGTACTTTTCATGTGACTTGTACTCCATTGTATTCCTCTACAATATCTTACCTACAGACAGATTGTATATAATTAAATTCTATTTATATATATATATATATATTATGATTTACATCAATATATGAATAATATAGTTTTTGAATAATATTTAATTACTCATGCCCTGCTTAAATACAAAGAGTTCATCCTTAGAATTCCTCAAAGCTTTCTAATTTACGTTGAACCTTAAATAAATATTCTAAAGGGAATATTTTTGTTTTTTGTTTTTTATGTATTTATTTAATTTAGCTGAATCAAATCATTCAATTAGAAATAGTCCAACATTTTCTTGTCTTTGAATTATCTTTGATTTTTCTTGTCTCGTAATCAATATCATTAATGGTACTTTAGAATAGCTATTAGCTATATAGATTCAATAATAATTTAAAAAAACTACAATTTACAAAACATATCTGTTACTCTGTTAGAATGAATATAATTAAAAAATAACTCTATAAAATTTTTACAAAATATATAACCAGAAAATATTGTATAGATCTTTAATAAATAAATGAATCTAAAAGAAAAGAGCAATATTTATATCAATATCATATTGAATAAAACAATAAAGTAACAGTAAATCAAGTGTAGTTTTAGTCTAATGAAAATTACAGGACAAACCCAAAGCATCATTTTTTTTTATGTCTTCAAGGTGTGTAAAATATAGAGAGCTTTCTATTTTCATATTTAATGGTAAAAAACAATATTTTTTAAATAACAAACTAATAGTTTCTATAACAAAGTCTTATACATATTTATTGATATATTTCTTTTAAAGGAATAAAAGCCTTGGCAATTTTTATAGCCCCAACGACAACCTTTACAAGTTTTATGTTTAGGACAATGACCTAACTATTAATTCATGTAATTGAAAGAAAAAACTAAAATTTATTACAATTTTATAGAATCTCTATATATGAAGATGTGCAACAAAATGTTCATATCGTTATTTGTGTTGAATGAGCTCTGAAAGTATCTAAGGAGCTAAAATTTATCTTGGATAATTATGAAAGTCCAAAGATTAATTTAAACAATAATTAATTTGATGAGCAATTTAAAAAAAAATTATAAAAGATCTAATCAGTAACAGCAAAAAAAAAAAAAAAAAAATAAGGTATTGGACATGTATTTTCAGAAGATTATCTTACAAAAATGTGTTTACACACATTGGGAATAACTTTTTTTATAACTACATATATAAATTTTATAACTACTAAAAGCCAGAAGTACTTGAACTCAATAACATAAACATAAGCTGAATTTCATAATTATAAAAAAAAAAATTATGTAAAAATATGATGTATCAATCTTTGGAGCCACTTTCCTCAAGCTCATAAGAAAATCAACAGTAAATGTAGTGTATTATTAGCAAATATTACTGTTAACATAAATTTTTAAAAGGATAACTTTTTAGGATAGTTTTTGTATAAATTCATTTTTAAATATTTCCACTTGAAACTAAATTATGGGGTATAAATAAAAAATACAGAAAATCACTCAAACATTCTAAGTAATTAGAAAATATTACAAAATTTGATAAAAAACTTTTTAAAGCTCTTCATTTTGAAAAGATTGTTCGGAATCTATAGAAAGTGTTGAAAATACAAAAATATTTACACTAACCCCTTTAATACTCAAAGAGGTGGAAATTTCAGCTTTTTGATTTGATTTGGTTACCGAAAAAATGTACAAAATAAACTAGGAAGGTGATAAAATAGGGTAACTTTGTGTTTTTCACAAAAATTTCTACAAATAAGAATGTTTCCCAGCAAAATAATTAAATTATTCATTTATTAGGTATATTTTATTATTTTAAAGGGTGCAAGTTTTATCAATTTGCCATGGTTTGTGAAGGGTTTTCTTTTTTTTTTGTTTTTCTAAGCTACATAGCTTGTATGATCGTAAGAATATAGAAGGAAAAAAGTTCAGGAAGTTGAAAAAGTGTTATTTAATTGGTTGTGTGTGCATCTCTTGGTCCTTGAAGTCATAATGACACCACCATGAAAAGCTTTTTTTAGAAGGATTTGGAAGTTACCTAGAATGGCCCATGAACGGAAAAAAAAAAAAAAAAAATTTGATCTGATATCCAAAAAAAAGTTATGTTATGGGTTGATGATTCTACAGGAAAGACCTTGTCAAACACAAACTTATTGCAACTAAAATTCGATTTGGAATCAAAATCACAAGATTTTTTCGACCAACTTATGACATTAGCCTTTGAAGTAAGTATTGAATTGATAAATGACGTTTTAAATTTAATAAATACTAATAAAATTTAATTTAATGATATAAATGAACATTGAATTCATACGACCACTTTTATGATAGGACAATTTGTCAAAAAATACTCTATAAGGATATATATATAAATCAAACTGATATTGAAGTGAATGTCGTTCTGTGGTACCCCTTTATCTAGTTAAATTAATGAATATTCTTTACACTATATATTCACAATATTCACTATAACGAACTATAACATTTATTTAGTTTGAATTATGTTGCTTCATTTTTGATTGGCGGCATAGGGTCATTGTTCCTTCTTAGAATCTAATGAACAGCAGTTCTAATATGAATTCAATTGGCCTCATTTCCTACGGATCAAATATATATATATGGTCATTTTAGTTATATATGTATAATATGCAAGTCCCTTTCTCATGTTTGACATTTTAATAATACAATAAAATAGTATAATGATATATGTGGAGTATATTTCGTGGAATTGTCAGGGAATCTACAATTTTAAATTATAAAAATGATCCTCTTTTCCCATTACACCGCGTCTTTTATCGATTGTACGATTGGCATGATAAAAAAATAGCTGGATTAGATTATTCATATCTCAACAACGTATACATATACAAATGAACTCAAAATTGTTTTGTTTTTTTAAAAAATGATGTGTACACCACCTAATTGTTGAATCAAATAAAAATGATTCATTCAAGATATTTTATCTTCTTCCTATCTATATACGTATATAAAAGATATGCGTGCATCATTAGGATTCAAAACAATAGTCAATGTTAACCCAACCTGATGATGAATAGGAAACCAAACAAGTGCTAGGGATCTATTGTGAATTATTCATAGCCCACCCATGGGAAACCTCACCGACCGCACACACGGTCAGTTAAATACTATGAATGTATATATACATATATACGTTTCAATAATAAAGATATATTATCTCCTATAACTCTTTAGAAAGAATATATTAATAGATAGATATACATACATTTATCCATATGCAGTAAATGTGTAGAATATTAATAATCTATTTGATACTCTCTTTCTTCCATACTCTTTTCGTGGTATGTATGTAGAGTTCTACTTTTTTTTTTTATCTACATACATATTTAACTGAAAAGGCGTTAAATATCTTTAGACTATTTGTTTTTCACTTTCTATCGGGGTGGGTGTAAGTATATGAAAATACATTCAAAACTATACTTACAATTTATATGTATATATATATATATGTATGAGCGTAAATGTGAATTTTGTAGAAAATTTATGTTTGAAATAATGAATAAACTCTTATTCAAAAATAAATATTGCATTATAAAAAAAATAAAACGAAGAGATATTTTATAAAGAGCTGGAAAAGTACATATACATACCTTTAGCTTAGAAAAAGTATAAAACTGTCGAACTTAAATTTATGTACCTACATAGGTACTACATAAACTAAAATAAAAATAAAAATCTTATAATATGTAAAAATACAATGGAGGAGTAAAGAAAAAAGAAGAATATTAAATGTATGAATGTGTAATGAATAAATGTATGTATATATATATATATATATATATACAGTTAATATTTAATTACCTAAAAGTAAAAGACTAAGGAAATCTAACAAAAAAAAAAAAAAAAATATGGGTCTAGTTTATGTACTGTTTTATTATTATATTATATGATACTACTACTTAAAAGATAAAAAAAAAGCAGTTGTAATTTTTTTATGAACTATGACAAAAAAAAAATATGAATTTTATATTATTATGTAATTTTTTTTTTTTTATCTTTTATGCTCTCATTTTCTAAAACATATAAAGCAATTTTCATATATATATATTACATTAAGAAAGAGTACATATAGAATTATGTTTAAATTAATGCTCAAAGTATAAGATTATGCATGGTTCTATACATACACATTAATATGTGTAGAACCAATTAATGTATATAAATTAATGACGTTTCATTTATAGGAGTCCCATTCTCTCATCCTGTTTGGAATAATATAATGAATAGGGCCTTTACATACCTATGTATGATGGAGTGAGCTGACTTATAGGTAGGAATGTAAATCATATGCAATTCGGGCTTGTAATAAAAAAAGAAAGAGAAAATCAACCTGGCAACCCTGGCAATTTAATGAATGTCGAGGGGGGAAGCAGCTTGAGCTGTCACGACGTTTTACTGAGCTACAAGCTG
The DNA here is from genome assembly GCA_963680855.1 of Lepeophtheirus nordmannii. NCBI lineage: Eukaryota > Metazoa > Arthropoda > Copepoda > Siphonostomatoida > Caligidae > Lepeophtheirus > Lepeophtheirus nordmannii. The sequence continues at coordinate 33,443,192 of OY804520.1, forward strand.
CTATATATACAACAATAAATAATAACATAGATGAGAGGCATAAAATTAACTGAAATTAATGTCAGGAAATTATATATTTTTAACTAATAATAATTATACGAGGACTTGAGCCCTTTTTATTTACATTTTATTTGCTTTATTAAACTTAATGCATGTATTCCTTCATGCGACATCTTTACTATCAGGTAGATGTTCTCCCCTCAGTAATATTGGAAAAATGATAACAGCTTCGGAAAACAAAAAGACCTGTTTGAAGAGCCAACTCCACTTTTTTATCACACGCCCGAATTGCATATGATTTACATTCCTACCTATAAGTCAGCTCACTCCATCATACATAGGTATGTAAAGGCCTAAGTGTATCCATGCTGATGCAGTACACAGGACTCTGACGTATGTAAAGCTATGATAAATTGGTAATAGAGCCTGTACTTGCCGTCTCATTGCATCATAATCTGATGATATATATTATATATAAAAAACAGAATCGCATTTGTCTTTTATTTTTAGTGGAAAAATAGATGCCAATTTTGGTACAGAACCAGTACAAAAATATTGGTACTGTGACAACACCATATAGTCTACACTATCATAAATATATACATATTATATATAGCCATGATCAAAGTGTATCAAGGTCAAGTTCCAAAGAATGAGGTACTTATGAAGTCAAAAACTTGTCTTGATATAAAAAATTAATGTCTGTACTTTTTTTGAACAATAATTTTGATCAAAGAACTACCACAATTTTTTTTGTCCTATTCACAACACTTTGGCTTGACAAATTTCATGAAGTCGGGTATAGGGGAAAGTGAGTGATTTACTTTCTGACATGTCCGTATTAGATATATGCTAATACATATATATAAATAACTTATATTTAATTGGAATTATATATAATTGAAATATTGTTGAAAAAGTTGTAGCAAAATTATATAATAGGCATATGGGTGCATTAAAGTGTCTCGTTTTTTAGAGGGTAATTTCTTTTTCTGTTGAAAAAAAAATAATGCTGTTTTTGAATCATCCTAATTTTTAAAATTATTGTTGTCATATTGTTTTATACAAAAATAACAAAACTATTGAGATATTTGTCTTCAAATGATATTAAAAAGGATATTTTTAAACGTTTTTCTCCTTTTTTCTTATTTTCATCAAATTGCGTTTATTTGAGTTTATCCTATAAAAGAAGGAATGGATTACAATACATGTTCAGGAATTCATGAAGAGAATTATTATATCTTAGATACCTTAAATTGTTGATGTGAAAGTGTACAATAGTTGTTGTTTTTTACTATTATCAAATCCTATGCAACAATAAGAACACAATTTTTTGATAATAGCTTTAAAATTGAGATGATACAGGACGTCTGAGTGTGACCATTTCGACAAAAAAAAAGCTTCATTTTTTTTAAATCATTAAAGTCGCATTTGAATCCTAAAAATGGCATGAAAGACTTGAAATTTTAAAGAGATCGTTTTTTTATATACTTTCCACTTGAAAACATCATTGTTTAGTAAAAAAAACTTTAATCCAAAACCCAAACAATCTAGGGCAGCCGTGTGCAACCATTTTTCCCTAAAGGACCATTACTAACGACAGTGAGTGTTTTGGTGCATTAAACGCTCCAAGATTCATGGATTCTGTTACCCATTCTATCAAATGTGAGACTTGGTCCACCAATGAGACTGTGTAAAAAAATGAGGCAAATTGGAGGTGGTCTATAAGGGACACCAAGCACTTACATATTTTTATTGAGTCAATTAATAAATAAAAAATCTCAACTTTGTTTTTCTTCTCAAACTTGTCATGTTTGGTATTAAATTAAAGCTCTTGACTCATAACAGAATGTAAAACTTAAAACCCTTAAATTTTCTTTTTGTTGAAAAAGTCATATTTACATGCATGATTTTTTTTTTTTACTTATTTTTGTATATTTGGATTCATTTCAACTACTTGATATTGTTTTCCTTTGTATTAGATATAAGTTCCCAATTTTTTTTTAAATCAGTGGAACACAAAAACCTTAGGAGACTTTCCATATCTTGAATGTTTTGTTGAGCTGTTCATGCTCTAATTTCAATTTTTCAAGGACCTTCTGAGTTGCATGACAAGATACTGATATCTGACGTAACTGGTGATTGACATGAAGAAGGAAAATCAAACATACGTTTGCAGCAATGTTGGTCCAATATTATAATCATATTTACTTTATTATAGAAATTTTTTAGCTGAGTAAGTAAGGAAAATGCAGATTTCCAATTTTGTTTTCATTCGCCAACCTTTTTCTGCAAGTGCCAGAAAATACATTTCAGAACCTGACAGCATGTTGGAAGGTGAACTCATGCCAATGTACCATTTTCTATCACTACAGCATATCCTAAACCAAAGATATCACCTGCAGATCTAGTCTTTTTAGTTTAAAATGCTACAATTGCAAATATGCTAAGCTTTAATCATAGATTTTAGGCTTTACAAAAAATTATTTACAATCATTTTTCTAAGACTTTTACATCATAATGTTGTTCTTTAGATTTTTCAAGAAATTGCTGGAAAATAATAACTTATTTTTGCATATTATGTATATTTTTGTATTATTCGCGTCAAGAGCTTTAATTTCAAGCCAAACATGAGTAGTATTGAGTAAAAAAAAAAACAAGCATGTGGAAATTTGGTATGTATTAAATTATACAATAAAATAGACCGCCTACAAATTGCTTTATATTTGGACAAACACTTGCAAGACCAAGTCTCACAAGAATAACTTAAATATTAAGGGACATTTAATAGACCGTATTGGGGTTTAGAGAGCATAATCACCTTTCAGTTTCAAATTATTTACTGTGATCAAAAGTACTATCACATATTTATTTTTAGGAAAAATGGGCATCATAGGATGCTTTTGTGAGCTACAGGTTGCATAGACCTACTCCAAGGTCCATAATTGTGTATGTATTTGCAGATAAGAAACCATTTGTGTCAACTACATTTCAGTTCTTAATTTATGATTCCTTTTACAAAAACAAAATTATTTTGATTTAAAACAAAAATATTTCCAAGTTCTTTCCCTTCTATTTACATATTTCAATTGGCATGAAATCAGCGTCGATCTTTAAATAGACTTCCTTAACCTACTATAGAGTGTATTAATGTTGTGGAAATTAATGTAGGAAAGAGTAATTAAAACTGCGTCGAAGCCCTTATATATATATATATATATATATATATATATATATATATATATATATATATATGTTATTTCTAATTAATTTGAAGTAAGCAGCGCTTCGCATTGAGTGTCATTATAGAGGCATTAATTTTGATTTAGAGGCCCAATATTTTAAATGTAGTATATGTACAAACAGAGTAAGAGCATAAATTAAGTATGTATTGGAATATGTATACATAGATGTATAAGTATTAGGTATTTTAACCGAGTCAGCAGATAACTTTATTGTCTCTTTTAAGCCACACACTTTTTTTTTTCAAAGCATGCATTCAAATTGCTAAATATATTTTCCCTTCACACAAAATGGTTTTTGTATGTATGTACAGGAGTTATATTAAAAAAAAAAAAAAAGAAAGAAGAATAACGACAGCGCCAGCTAAAAACGAGAAAATAATAGCCCATATATATGGTATTTATGTATATTATTTTTATTTATTTATTAAAATATAAATCTTCTTAAGACTCATATATTGAGAATGAAGATTTCTAGGAAATAGGGAAATTTAGTCAAGCAACCGATATGCTTCTTGGTATATGTACATCCATTGTATATATATATATATATACATATATTAAACGAGCAAATCCTTTTTATATTAGCATTCATCGTTGATTAGTCAGATATTAAATCAACAACAAGAAATACAAAGTTTTGCCTCATGTAGAAAAGTGACTTCAGTGACTTTTATTAGTGGTTACTCATTAAAAGTGACGCAAATTTGAAACTTTTCAAATCAAAATGTTAATATGACATCAAAGAGAAGGACCATATGTTCCATCATATTATGAAAAACAGCTGTAGGTGTGTCATTTTGACCCTATTTGAATGTTTAATGAAGGGAATATCACTAAGGAGACTACTTATTTAATTTTAAATATCGTTGATCTAGAATCATCAGATTTTTAGATCTAAAATTAATTCTCCAGAGTAAGACAAAAAGGAAACTAAATATAGAAAACTTTCAATTTATTTTTTATCCTTATGAAAAATAACATTTAGAATAGTTAAAAGGCATTTGAATCAAATTGGGCGAAATAGGAAAAACAGATTATATTTTTAATATTTTTTGCACAATTTTAATAAAGAAGCATTTAAATAAAAGTTAATACATATTAAGCATGAATTTATTTCTATATTTATAAATGATCAAAATAATCATGTTTGCCAATCTAGCGTTTATAATGTTTTATACACAATGTGCTGACTATTAAATAGTTTTTTACATCTCTCAAGATTTTAAATAAATTTGAGTTGTAACGTTTTTGAGAGCATTTTGGTTCATTCAGTAAATATTAAGAAAATATATTGACTTATTCTCAAAAAAAGTAGTACATTTTTAAAGGTGTAAATTATTATATTTTGTAAATGTATACTCATAATTATTTCATGCTCAAAATATATTATTGACTATTTGTCTCAAAAGTTACAAATATAGAGAACAAACTGTTTCACAACTATAGCTCTAGTTGTGAAACACTGTAAAAAACTATATAATATATATATATAAGTATAATTTAATATAAGCTCATATAAAATGCATTCCTTTAGGTTCCTCAAGAACAAGAATAAAAAATGACATATGCCTAATATTTATTGATTTTAAGATGGTTTTTTTTACTTGTCCAAATATGTGAAATAAAGAAGCTCTACTCTGACCATGACTTTCCTGAGCTTTACTCCTTTATATATCAGTGCATGGAGCTATAAAAAAGGGTCTGATAGAAATAAAATCCATTAACTTAAGTGAACGTACCAATACCCCACTGCAAATCTTTGGACCATATGGACAAGAATCTACAAGAATCAATAGTAAAACCAATCAGATCCAAACTAATAAGAATTGATAAATAATAAAATTGAAAGGGAATTCATATCAAATATGCATTAAATAAAGTATCCTAAATCTGTTTAGTAAAATTAATTTGTTCATTTTTTACTATAAATCTCTTTCTACGTACATGAACCGTTACATTTATAAACTAGGGTTGTAATGTGTGCCTTTCCAAAGTAAAAGAGAGTACAAACATGTTTTAGTGACTACATTTTTGTCGCATACATACATAAAATAAAAAGCACTTATTGAATGTCTTAAAATAGAAATGGAATTGATGCTTGAATACTCATAGTTTTTTCAACATATTTATTTATTTAATTTTTTAGAAATATTTGATAGAAGCATCATCCTTGGACTTTATTTGCAAATTGAAAAAAAAAAAAAGTTTTTAAATCATTAAATGAGGCATGAGGGCCTGCAATAGACTCTTATTTTTATACATAGACATGTATGAGCCCATTCAACAAACGTACATATGTTCATAAACATACCTACCTAAAAAAAAATACCATTAAATTATTTTTATATAAATGGCTGTTTACGTATAGTAGAATAATGTATTATTTCTGATGGGATAACGTCTAGAGATCCTAACAAGCGATACTTTCACACATTTCCAAAATAAATGATAATTTATTAATAAAAACAAATAGAATGTCACCAAATTAAAAAAAAAAAAGAAAAGTTTTGTATCTTGAAGGTACATTAAAATATCTACGTGAATGTGGATACTATTATCAGATATTGAAAAACACACCAAAACAAAAAAGTGCATTTTTAGCATGCTCTATCATAATTAATGGATTGCCTTTGTAAACAATAAATAAGAATATAATGAATAGTCGTCAAAAGTGCACATACATACCAGAGATATGTAAGAATGTTGTGTGAGAAGTGACAAAAATGTATTGGAATGTGTATCGTTTATTGTAGAGTCCTTTGATTGTGACTTTACTTTCACACTCTCACATTGTTTTCTCTTATGAAAACAAAATGATTATTTTGTTTTCTTCTAAAAATAAGTTCTATTGTCTCTACATATGTAAAAAAAACAAAAAAAAAAACAAGGATTTAGAAATGCAAAAACTTTCGGATAAAGCAATTATATCGTTGTAAACAAATGAGAAAATTTGAAAATAATGCAGTAGATAAAAGAAATGGATTCTAAATGCCATAGCTTTCTATGTACATATTTATTTGCATGGCATGGTCATATAAATGATTTTATTTGAGGAGGAGCCCTTTAAAAAATATTGGCAAGTTTTTTCACATAAAAAGAAGAAGAAGAAGAAAGTTGTAAAAATCATTTCATTTCAAGTCATTCATTTTATTTTATCAGAGAAATCTTTCATACATAACATACATACATATGTGCATTGCAATAACGATCCAATCAAATGTTCCAATGAGAGGAAATATTATTTTTACATCGTGTCCATCCACAAAAATGGGAACTCTTTGTTCCCATTCCTATTCTATTGGCAATAAATAAAGCATCTGATTATCATACATATATCATTATTTGAACGTTGGCTCACTCTAAGTAAATACATAAATACAAGCATGTACTTCAAGGCTACACCCATATTATTAGTACATACATATATAATCTTGATGAAACGCACTAGAGCAAACACATATTTCAAATCCTTTATTGTAACTTCTTTTTTTCTTACTAATAAATCAAGGAATGACTTTGTGATCATTTCTGATTTGTATAAATAAGGGACGTAGAAGTCTGGTAAAAGATGCCCAAAAATGCTGATATGTTTGAGAGCCGAGCCTCCCTCCCCCCCCCCCCCCAATCCAGGTGAGACCCATTTTTACTACTGTGCCTCATGTCAAGGGATTTTAACATATATCGATCTCCTTTGAATAACAAAATTAATTTAGTATGATTTTAAAAATAGTGAATGCCTTTGTGAATCACCTATAAGAGGTCAGCAATCCACCTGTTGAAGAAACACATATTAAAGAATAGATCCCCCCCCCTTTTCACACTTTTTTTTCCTTTTTTTACCTACATGATTAAGGCATATTGTAGGTAGGTCCTTTTTAAAAAGAAAAAAAAAGGTTACTAATTATGCCATACATACATATGAGCATGGATTTATTTTGTGGTTTATTCCATGGAGTACCTTGGTTTTCTTATGTATTTTTTTATTTTTATTTTGTGGAATAAAAATACAGGCACAATAAAAAAAATAACTATATTTTGGTATTACTCTTCAAAAGAAACACACAAAAAAAAGGATTACGTGGTTTATGTTAATTAGTAGAACGCTGAGTGCATTTAATTACTAGGGAATTTTGTAATGATGAATAAAGATTTAATCTCGGAGGATTAGGTAATTATATATATATAGACATAAATGTGCAATGTCATACCATCAAAAATAAATTTGGTTGAGGTAAGGAGAGGGAACCAGCTAATCGATTCTTTCAGTTTGATCTTTATACTTGGATATGATTGAACACTATTTTTTGAAAATTTGTAGGTTGAGCAACAGGAGGGAAGGGAGATAAAAAAAAAGTAATTCATAAATATATTCTAAATCCACACCTGAGATGATGCCATAAAAAAATATGGTAGCACAAAGAAGGGAGTTTAATAATAAATCTTTTGACTCATATGTTTAGTTTTTTTATCATTGATGATGAGCATGAACAAACTTTTTATGTAATTCACGGGTACATACATTTATTTCACATAATATGATCTTCAAAGTTATAAGCATTATACACAAATAAATAATATTAATAGCCAGTAATTAAATATGTACATAGATAATGCGAAATAGAAAATAAGGATTTTTATATTGGAATATGATTCATCATCCCTTTCGGGAAAAAATTGAATTCGATCCTTTAACAAAAACGCTAAAGAGTGTTCAACAACTCACAATAAATTGATTTCTAATTTGATTTTCCTTCTGTCTTGTAGGATACTATTTCATGCCCTCCTATTCAACCACTTAGAATAGCCAAATCAGCCGACAAAATATATTTAGTGGAGACATTGTTGGCTTGTCTTATATTTCTATTCATGGTACATTGATCACTACCAATTATTTAGTATTTTGTGGCATGCTTTCAAGGCAATTAATATGGATTTTGGTATATTTAACTTATTTATAATGTCAAACTTTATCTATTTTATACAAGAATTTAAAAAGAATAATGACAACTTCAAAAAATAAACAAATACATAATACTGCTCTCCAACTAATGTATAACTTTGGAGTAATAGACGCTCGCCGGGAAGGGCACCTTTTTTTTTTTTTTTCATATTTCTATCTATATCTTTAGCACACATTTGAGCAAGCTCAACTCCTATTTTCTTTTTGTATATATACTAAATACACTCATGCAGCACTTTTTCAGCACACCATTTATTATTGATCACAGGTGATCCTTTCACCCCTTCAACATTGTATAAGCATGTTCATAAATGAAAAGTTGAGCCTGTGATTTTTTTGCGGTGCGTTTATGCTGAATAATGGGTCCTTTTAAGATATTTGTGCCACTTGCATTCAATTCAAAGGGGTTAAAAGATCCATAAGACAATGTTTTTATATAAGGTAAAAATATGAAACAAGGCAATTTTGCACCTTTTGTTTATGTATGATATGTAGGTGTCAATTTATGAAAATTTTGAATAAATTGAAAAAATTACTATTTTGGTTGATTTTTTTACTCGTCGTAGGTTGAAAACATATTTAATTGACCCTTAAAATATCAATACATACATACTATGTATGAGAGGAAAAGAATTTAATATTTTTTTTTTTTCTTATAAATATGAGGATCTTAATGTTTCACATCCATTTTTATTACATGAAATACATGAACCCATATTGTTCTCAATCTCTATGAAATATATATGGGTCTCATTTCGTCTATATCACATCTGCTTTTCTTTTTGTTAAGACTCTTGTCAAAAAAGCATATAAATTTGCAACACAATTGCTTTATATATTATAGCAACAAACAATTCAATAACAATAATACTTAAACATCTGCCTTCTGTGAAAATATATATATATATATATACCATTTATCATTGCTAATTTAAAGTTTTTTATATTTAACATAATTTGTTTTCTAAGAACTATGACCAATTTTTCATCATTTTTTTGAGGGGGTAAAAGAAAGTTTTATATATGTATATATACATATATATAAATATGAAGACAAATGACATTTTCTTTTAGAAGGCTCATCAATCAAATTGATGTGTGGACTAGATATCAAAGCAGAAATGTATTTATTCATTATCTCATTTATGAGTTTTACTATTAGCTAAGGGTTCCTAGACATTAATACTTATGTTATTAATGCCATTGCCCCAGTACCCCCATAATGAAATAATGTTCATACCATACATATTATGATGATATATGTATATACTTGACAAAATAATTAAATGACTGATTTTTATAGCTTCTAAAATTGATTTCCAGACTAAGGGCCCCTCTTTTAAAGAGTTTTTATTTTTTGTTCGAAATCCACTAAATAGTAGATATTTGAAGGAGGTAAAGATGAAGGGAAAATATATATATATATATATTGTATGGAAAAAATAAAATACCTCAATCAATTCTTGAACATCATGATAAATCAATTACTCAGAGTGAAAATCTCCAATACACACAAAATTCTAAACTTACATGGTCAAAATAATCAAGAAATAATAGTTTAAAAGCTATTACCTGTTTTTGTTTTGTGTTTGTTTGTTTGTTTGAGCTTACTTTTGAAGGTAAAATATAACTTTTCCTCAACTTTTCTTTCTACATATCATAAAATATATACACAATTTATCAAATATATATCTCTATATGTATATCAATAAAAATATATATTTGCGTAATTTAATTTATATAAAAAAGCACAGAAAAGTTCTATATGAAAAATTTAATTTATTATTTTTGTTCTGTTTCTCTGTATAATTTTTAACGATGGATTCTATCAAACACAAAAAACCGTTTCTAAATAGGTTCAAAATGTTTTATTTTTTTTACTTGAATGTTTTTAATAACTTTAAAATAAAAAATAATAGATGTAATTGAATGAGACTATAAAAATAGTTTATAGACATCGATTTGCATATTTATTCGATGATTTTAATGAAAAAATATTCGATGCCTATTTATATATATATAGAAAAATAGTTCTTAAATTCTTTTTTCCTTTTCTTTTTTAAGGCATAATTATTTTAAATTCATATAATTAAGTAAATGAAGATAATTTGATTAATTTGAGGAAAAAAGAGCAATTTGATTCGATATTTGTTTTTCATCATCTCTATACCTAATTTTCTAAATACAATTAGTTTCTAATATCTAGTTGAAATTGTGAATAAAATTATGAATATTTATCTTTAAGTAGGCAATTGTTTAATTTAATTTCTTAATTAAAGTTGTTGTTTTTTTTTTGTTCATTTATTAAGAAATCCATTGTTTCTTTAGAAATAGTATTTCTTATTAAGAAAACCATTGATTAAGCTTAAACTTTTTCAATGTCTTATTTACATAAATGTATGCACAGTAATACTTCGAATTATGAGCAGTGTTCATAGTACAAAACCAGAGTTGATCTTTCTTTTTCCTAATAACAAAGAATTAAAACAAAGTTTTAAGTTACTTACACGTAAAAGTACGAAAAATGAATTAATGGAACGTAATTGATAGTAAAAAAACAAGGCCATTAGATCCTTGATATGTTGCATACCAGAAAGGCCAAGTCTGAGGGATCATTGTTTGAAAAAGACTAAAAATTTATATAATCATAGGTTTTGTTATGAAAGTTTTGCTAACTATTTAAATCCATGACTAAAACATACTATAAATGGTATTTAAATATAAAAATTCAAAATTCATATTACCTCACTGCAAGGCTTGATGGCTTTAAGCACATTCCAAGTAGCTATGAGTTAAGCAGGAAAACAAGTCTACATACCTATATCACTGATACAATTAAAACCTTTTGTAACCAATTTAAATGGTCATTAGCTACCTCAGATCAACAATAATTATGATTTCATACACCTTAGAAAAATTGAATTTCATTTATTGTTATACTTGTTCATAAATTTTTTTTTCCTTCTTTTTTTTCATTTTTTTATGTAAATCAGTCAACTCTTTAGAAAAAGCTAGTCAACAAATTCTGTCCTTTTACTTCTTCAAAGTAAACTAACTACCATTCAACCAAAGTTTTATAAAAGTATCTCCTCGTAAGGGCCTCAAAATATGCAAAGTGCTCATACGTACACATTTTTCATATGAAAGAATCTATTAAAGATAGCTTAGTTATAATCCCCTTAGGCATATATTGGAGCGTAACCCTACTTTGCCCCTCAAACATAAGAATAAAATAGGAGTATACATACTTCAAACTTTTCATTTTAATAAATATGTACACTAATTTATTTTTATTTCAATAGATTTCCTTTTTTTTTTTTAATCATATAAATGCCTTACTCAACTTACTTAGTCCTAGATATGTTTTTGTTCTTCTTCAAGTTAATTAATTGAAGAAACGGGTGCTTTTGCATTCAACTAATAAAACAGATTGATCATCATTATTATCCAAAAGTAGTAATGCATTATTTTACGAATATTGATCATTATCAATTGATTAACTAATAGACTTATCCATTAATATTAGTCAGATCTATTTCTCTTAAAAATATATGTATTTGTATATCACATACGTACATATATTGGCATATATCGATTATTTGATTACCCATTATAAAAGTCGTAAACCAGTAAGATACATGATAAATGTGTGTACTCTATAAAAAAGGATTTATTACTATGTTATGCATGGGACCTTTAACAAGAGTTGACTCAATTCAATTTTAATATGAGAGACATATTATGTATACACTCGAAAAAAATCGTAATTCATCGAAAAATAGTAATTATATGTATATATATTTTAATGCAATGTAAAATGACATGATGATAAATATCATCTAACCATGAGATAGCCCTTTTAATTATTAAGAACATTGTGATAACGAGAGTGAAAACAATTAAATAATAATTTATATAAAAAATGTAAGTTATAATTTTCCATCTATGGAGATACTTGATCATTTTAGCTAAAATTGTGTCTAATATTTTAATTAGATATGTATATTACTTAACTAAAATATTTACTTTAATGAAAATAATACTAATATACTAAGCTTTGTTATGATAAATATTTTTTCAAATGAACAGATAAATGTACAAAGTACCAAGTATTGACTTCAAATGAACAGATAAATGTACAAAGTACCAAGTATTGACTTCAAATTTACCCAAAGTATAGAAATAACAAATTTAAACATTTATCTATAAAGTAACATAAAATTGTACTCAAAATTTGAGGGAGTTTTTTAAGAAAAACTTTAAACACCAATTTTTCTCATTCATAGGCCATATTGTAAGGCCTAAAACTATAATCATTTGCCAACTTGCACCAAAAATTCTTTTGAAAAATGATATCTCAGAGGAGGTTCACACATTTTTTGGGTCTGATTGCTTTAAATTTCAGACGTCTCCAGCCCTTTGAAAACAGCTAATTTTTGCTCAAAAAGATCATTTTTCAAACTTCAAATGGCTTGATAGGTCACAAAAATGGCTTCTGAAGGCTAAACAAGCAGCAGAAAATCCTTTGGGTCATACAAAATAATGTATCAATCTGAAACTGGGACAGCCTAATTTATACATTATGTATATGAATCACGAGTCTCATTCTCACGTTAAACCTTTTAGTACTATATGCAATACTTTACGGCTAATTGTGTGCTAGGCGAAATGTCCTTCGGAAGAAACTTTTTCAGTGAATTATCCAAGAACTCATATTAACCACTATGTTCTTTAATATTAATCTCTTTTTTATAAAGAATTTATTGTAACCGGAGGTTTGAAACTGTTTGTACTATTACCATGTTAGTTTTACTATACTATTGTTGAGTTATTCTTGATTTTCTCAGTCATCTTCAAATTGTTTATTTCAAACACGCATATTTTGAAAGAAAATGTAGCTACTTTATATATATATATTAAATATTAACCCCATTCAAATTATTATTTTACAAAAAAAAATGACTCATTTAAAGATATTCATGTGCTATGTCTACGACCCTTGATGCCTTATAATTGAGTTTAAAGAAACTGAACCTAATAAAAAATAAGCACCTTATAACTTGATAAAAATATCTTTTCAAACAAAAAAATCCCACTTTCCCCCATAGGTATGCTTAGGGATGGGTATTCTGTTGAGATGAGAGAGAATGTCCATAATTACTATTTGGTATCCCTGCATTTTATTGACTAATTGATATTTGAAAATATTAAATAATACTCAATAACTGTTGGAAAATGAAAGGGATGAAGTGAATTTGAATAGTCAAAAATCCATGAGAAACGGCACACTTTCTCTAGTATGATTTCTTATTAATCAGAAATTGAACGACTTTTAATTGTAGCAAGTTATTTCCTCAATTATTCAAAGAAGAATGGAACCAATTGATTTTTTTCTTTTCTTCCTAAAACTCAAAATTATTTCAACATTTTGCCCATGTCTAGCTATAGCTATTTCAAGTCATTTGAATCAATTTGGATGATATGTGCACTTTTAAATAGCTAGATATTTAAAGGGATGTAAATTTTATATGGAAGCATAAAAAAATTATAATTCCAAGACGATAGGCAATATATTTTTGCAAAAGAAACTTTTATTTTTACTTTTCTTTTTTTGTCAATAATAATTAAGTCGGTAGTTTTCTAATCAAACTTTTTCTTTTTTTAAAAACAAATAAACAATGAATTTAGTTCTAATACATTTTTTATGATTAAACAATTTTCTGCTAAATATCCGTTTATATTATTAGTTGACTATTGTTTGATTATATGAGTACAAAAGTTGTTTCTTAATATATTTATCAATGATATGAAATCAAATTTTTGAATTTTACAAGAATGAATTCGATCCTTTTGTTAAATCTAATTGAATCAGAATCAATCACTACTAACAACGCTGTCACTTCAGGTCCAGAGTTCTAAAATATTGCAACCCTCATGAAAAATGTACATGTGTGTCCAACACACTAATATTTTTTATAACTCCGTATAAAATGCTGAAGTTCCAATTTTGTACTACAGGTATCACATGTTCAAACAAAAATCTGCTCCTAGTCAAAGTATTGAAAAGTTAAAATTGTATGCAGGGATCAAAAGCTATGCGAATCAAAAATTTATGTGTACCCATATTGTTTTTCTCTTTTCCTTCTATATCCAAGAAAAATATAAATATTGACCCTCCTTTAGTGAACATCCTTTCTGGATAAACAACAGTAGTTTGGGATCTCAATAGAAATAGTTTGTTAAAAGTATACTAAAATATTTATTACATTAGCTGAATAAGTTACAAAATATTACAAAATAAATCTTCATCACTTTTGATGAAGTTACGTGTAATATATAAAATAACAGCCTATATTACATAAATTGCTACGCGTATGCAAGTAGAAATCAATAAAGAGATGTAAAAAGAAAGAAAAAAAATATTGATTTTCACCAAACCTAGATAATTTTTCAAAATTCACTAATAATTCCTAAAAAAGACATTAACACTATATTAAAAGAATTACATTTACTCTGACAGGACATGTAAGGAGTAAAATAAAAAGTTTTGGAAATGAAATGCAATAAGAGTGAAAATAGTTTAATAAAATAAACAACAGCTGAAAAGTAATAAAGGTTTTAAATATTTTAGGTCACCAAATCCTAGCTCAAGCCATGAAGTTGTTAATATTTATATTTTCTACATTTCTATTCAATTCTGTCTTTTTTTATACATTTTTAAATTGATTACATTTTTGAAAACAGCTCTACGACTAGACAGTCACGGTATTTAATAGATTATAACATTACTCCATAATATTGAAAATTATAAATTTATATTGATTACAAGAAAATGAAGAAATGCACAAGTTAATTCAAACCAGAACATATTACATAGAGATTCGTAACTAACTAACTATATAAAATACCATACTTAAGCAACAAAAAAACAACTTATTAAATATTCATGATTGATTTGGTTATGCTTGATATGCATTTTCACTAATTGTATTCATTACATCTTTTAGAAAGTTTATCATTCTTCTTTCTGTTGTTGTTTTTTTTTTGCATTAAAAATTAGAAAGTTATAGAATATTTAGGTTAAATGATATTTGTATGTTTTTCCTTGTGTATATTTTGACCAGATGTATAAGTCACAAGATAATTTTTATTTATCAACTTATATAAATTAGAAACATGTTTTCACTCCATTAAAAATTTACTAAACCCCACATGGTCAAAAAAAAGTTGGTCCTAATCGATAGATATTACTCTCTTGAGTGTAAATATGTATATATGAGTTGTAAAAACTAAGTCTTTGCTTAGAAAATTAGTCCTTTTTAAATTCGATTTGGATGTTCTATGAGATTATCTTTCCACTTTCATTATATTCAGCCCAATGATGTCATACCCTCATTTTTTTATAGTAATTCGGATATTCCTCCAAATTTCATGGAATCCATGGAATCAAATCGAACCTGTTCATGACAATTCCATTTCATCAAAAAATCGGATTTACTACAGAATTAAGAGGTACCTAGACCATTGGTACGTGTAGATATTCAAAAGAGACAATGCCATAGGTTGTAAAGTAGAACTTAAAAAAAATGAGCGTATAACGTCATTGAACTGAAAATAATGAAAGTGGAAAGATAATCTCATAGAACATCCAAATCGAATTTAAAAAGACCTGATTTTCTAAGCAAAGACTTAGTTTTTACAACTCATATGTAAATATTTACACTCAAGAGAGTAATATCTATCGATTAGGACCAACTTTTTTTTGACCATGCGGGGTTTTCTTTAATAGATGTATTTTTTAGGATTGAAAGACTTGATAAATATAAATAAAATGAAATTTAATTATACAAATTCATCTTAAATTTATGCTACAACTTTGTATCATAAAAATTAACGCTCTAGTCACTTCTATTTAACTATGCATTACGTAGTCAATAAGATAGCTATGTTTATATATTGATGCGTATCAAAATATCAATCTGCATTCTGCATTAGTATTTACGCAGTATTTGAAAACAAAAATACATATATCAGCATTAATTATAGTCAAAAGCTGAAAGGAAATTCCTCTCTCATGGGTATCATTTTACTGCTATCTACAACCAATGAAGAACCTTCATATGTACTGTTCCAGTCCCAAAATATCATATCAATACTTCAATGGTTTTCAAAGCTCAGAAATTGAGTAAGCTTTTTTTTTAATATTATTTTTATTACCTCATTAAATACATTTAATAAGAATTTCATTCTCTTTATTATTCTCATCAGCAGTCAAATATTTCGATAACATGCTGCAAGTACTGGCTCTACTATCAATTTAATATTGTACCCTTTAAAATATGGTATGGACAATTTTATATGACGTATGCTTGTATCATTAGAAATGTCTTTATATATCTTACTTAAGACTTAAGTAACTGAGAAATAAAAGTCCAATATGTGTTTGTGTGTGTATTTTTATTCTAGAGCCTCTTCTTTTTTTTTTTTATCTTCATTTCTGTCATTATAATATATATATATATATATATGATTTTCATATAATAGGAAATATTTTATTGTAAGTCCATTTTATTTGATATATAAGAGATAAATTCAGTAGAACAGTAGGGTCAGATATCCTTGATCAAATGTGTATATAATATATATATATATATATTTATATGGGAAGATAAGAAGAAAAAAATTACATCATGTAATATAAATTACATTGTCCCTATTGTTGTCTCATTTTTTATTTATTACCTATCACTGAATAGAATGTTTGTTTTTTTTTGGTGTAGCAAAGCCTTGCTGCAAAACCTTTATTAAGAGTCTGTCAAAAAGGTTTTGACTCTTAAGAGAGCATCAAATAAAATTTAAAAATCAAAAAGGATTTATAATTAGATTTTTTATAAATAGGTAATTGCAAATATGTCAAGAAATGCATGGTTAATTTCATTTGTCATTATGTTTAAATTTCTTGAAAACTCTTTTATTATTAATATTTATAAAAATCTTAAAATGTGTAGCTGAGAAAGATCTTTGTCGTAATGTCGTTTACATAATTTATTTTAGTACTAAAGTATATATATATGTATTTAGATGTTGAAAGGTCTCAGTGCATACTTACTCTATAATGTATGCATGACTTTAATGCTTTTAGTATTTTTCTTCATGCTATTAATTTTTTTTTCCTTCTTTCAAATAAGTCTAAGTAAAAAATACAAAGAGAATTAAGTTCATTACTTTGTATTTAATTTTTTTTCATATACATATTATAAATGCACACTACAAAAGAAAATTGTGTATACAAAATAAAAAAAATGGCCGAGGCAATGTCTGATTCATTTAAGATAAAAGTTAGAGCTTCATCAATACATATATGAGTAAAACAGTTAAATGGGTTTATTTCTAGAAGTTGAATACTAATTTTTCATTGGTCAAAGCTGCCCATGATAACTGATAAAAAGGCAGTATTCAATTAATAGAAATAAAGCATGAGATCAACAATTTCTTTTACAAAAAAAAAAATGAGATTATAAGTTTTAAATCATGTCACTATTGCAAAGCAACACGTGGTCTTTGCAGCCAATAATGTAAGTTCTTTTATTCTAAATAAAATATATGTTTTACCCTCATCATTATCAATGTAATATAATGTATGTGACAACTCATTGACCTATCATTTATTGTTAAAAAACTAAAAAGTCGTATACAATCCAATGAAAACAATTTAAGCATTCTAGAATTTAATTTTACAAAATTTTGCAAGAAAATCAATCCATTAGCTTGACTTTGATGATTTCAAAGGTATATTTGAAGGGGGAAAAAACAGATGATTCATCAATTATTCATTTTTTAATCCCAGAATCATGGGCTTCAAAAAATCCACATTCATATGCTATAATTTAATTTCTAAAAGTTGCTGACTAAATAGGTCGCTAGATTCATTTTAGAATAATGCATATATGTAACTCCTACCTATGTTTGCAATAGAAAAGGATTTATTTTATGATCTTTGTCTTAATATGAAAAGTAAACAGATGTTGTGTTTAAATATTTATTATTTAGTTTGCTGAGTCAACTACTTTTTCTTGCAAATGTCTGTTTCCAAGGAATAATTTTTCTTCTCTTCAATGTAGAATATAATAAAAAAAAAAAGAAGGAAATAAATTCTTCTTATTCCTTTTTGTAAAGGGAATTTGATTCAAATGTAATCAATGACCCATTACCAATGAATGAAATGTTTGAAAATTTCAATTTCAATTTAATTTAGCCTGTGTACAAATTTGTATATAATTAAAAAATAAATACATGGCAAAATGTACCTAAAAGTTTTTTTTTCTTTTTTTTCCTACCGGGGCTTAAGAAAAAAGGGATTTTTTTTTTTAGGATTTCTTCTTCTTTTTGCCTATCTAGGATATACATAGATATACATTTATCTAATATATATATATATAATAACAAAATTATACAGGCTTAGAAATGCTTAGTAAAATGGAAAATAGTTATGTATATATTTTGATAAGAAATAAAAATGTATGTACTATCTTCTATATATTCTTATGTATTAATAAATAAAATAGTAGGAGTTATACAAAAAAATAAAAATTCATACAAGAATGTATTTAAAATAAATTTCTACTAAAATTTGTTAAAACATTTTGCTTCAAATAAGTTTTTTGTATTATTTCTTATAAAATTTATAATATGTTAGTAAAGACGTCGATTTTCGTTTAACAAGCATTTTTTTTTCTAGTTGCAACTAATGGTTTTAGGAGAAAAAAAAGAAGAAGTATAGTAACTAGTGTTGCCACAGTACCAATATTTTGATATTAGAGCTATGTTACTTTTTCAATTTTTCTAATCACTAATTGAAACAGTCGTATAGTGGATGTCTTTGCTATTCAACAATACACAGTAATTAATTAAACAATCTTAGCAGCTATGTACATATTTAGTCAATTTGTTACGTATATAATATATATATTACAAAATTAGCTAATTATATATCCTTACTCTTTATTCACAAAGCGTTTTCACTTCACCTCATTATTATGAAAGACAGCCATCTTGGGGGTATAAATAACCAAATTTTATACAAATAAAAACTTTTAAATCTTTACAATAAAGGATAATTGTAAATTACTTTCATATACTTTGATGACTCAATTGAATCAACAAATAAAAGGATTTACCCCTTTACTTCCTATCAAAAACGGTTATAGTAAAGTTAACCTCGCTCTTTTCATACCGAAGAAAGTTCATTCCAATTAATGCATATGTATGGAATATGTCATAAGGAACAAAATTAACTATATTTTGAGTTAATTATTTTGTTGGCGAGTTCAATTATTTTTGAAGCATTCAAATAATTCAAGAGATTAAGTTTCATGTTTGTCAAAGTGTTAAAAATTATTTTTATTCAAATCCTATTAGTCAAGAAATTATGAATTATATATTATTTTTTGGCCGATTTTCCAACTTCAACTTCAATTTAAGCTTAGAAGAATACTCATGTTGTGAATTAAAAAATCACAATCCGCAAGTGTTTTTAATGCAAATTCTATTTTCAGTCTTTGTTTTTACCTAAAGTGGATCCTAGGAGCGTAGGGAATGGGAATAGGCCCAAACGTCGACCAAAACGTTTGTACTTAAATAACTTCTTGAATATTACATGAAATGGATTAATAAGGAATGTATTAAAGAGTTGATATACACAGCTTTCAAATGAGATGTCAAGCGCCCGATAAGAATACTTAACTAAGAAGAAATCGTTCATCTAAATATGTAAACTTACGGTAGAGCTACAAAAAGCGAGTGCAATAGACGGAAGTAGTAGCTTGCAGAAGGATTTCAGTCGATTTTGTAATCCTTCTGTGTGCTACAACTTTAGTAGCTCCACCGTGAGTCTTTGATTTCTAGTGGATTTTTAATCTAAATTAGATGAAAATTTACATATTTAGATGGATTGCACCTAGAAATGTTGATCAGTCTTGTTACTTTGTTCTCTCTCAAGCGACTGCTCTGCACTATTTTGATCCACTTCTGCAGAGAATAACCTCTCTCTACTAGCACACTGGAGACAGGGATCACTCAAGCTATCTTAACCAATTTAACCGACTCAGGCTAGATTTTTCAGTGCTTTCTTAGGGTGGTCAATATTCTAATGGGTTAATAGGCTTTAATGACACGTGCTCAAATTGTGATTAAAGGGATATGTTCAACACTATGACGACCGGAGGGGTTACAAAATACCGGACACCAGCAGATTTTACCGGCCAAAGTCCAGTAAATTTCGGCTAACGGAAATACAAATTTTGAAGAGCGCCCACCATTGTTATACCAAAAAGACTCTCCAGTTCAGTTGTATTAATTTCAGCTTATTTGAAGATAACTCCTCCAGGGTCTAGTAGGCGTGCAGATTAGTTGGAACACTTCAACTTTCTAGCAAGTGTGTTCGAGTTTTGTGTCTCAATACTTTTATAGAAAAACCACCTATAAATTTTGCTCTATCTACATCTTTTTGAGGGAGTTGGGAATACTCAACCCTAGGCTAAAATACATTTTCTGAATTGACAGTCTATGAGTGATTGTTTCATGTTATTTATTAGATCATTTTTATTTCAAGAATATATAATTATTTGTAGTTAACTTAAGAGTTAAATAATTAATTAATTGCTTTACATTTAGTAAGGTATTAGTGATTTAATTCAAATAATTGCTTAGGGGTATATTGATCAGACAAAATGGAAGAGTATTATCTTTTTCTAACGTCTTACTATTACAAGTACTAATTAAATTGTGTCATCGGAAGCTTAACTAATGAAATGGTTAAAAGTTATAAGAGAATCACGAATCAGGGTCAAACCTCTCCAAAAATTAAGAATAAGGCTGTGTTTGAGGTGATTGATTTTTATTGGGTGTTCAGAAGTGAATAAATATTTTTGGTTAAATTAAATTTTGTTTCAATATTACTAATTTGCTATCGATAGTCATTAAAGATCAACTTACCCCATGATAGAGAAAGTTGGTTAAAGAATTGCCATTAGGTTATGAATTTGCTAACAAAGTTGAATATTGTTTTGAACATTGCAAAAATAAAATGTACGTCAAATGTCACTCCTACAAGCTAAGTAATATGCCAAAAATGTAATTTTGTGTTAACTATTCCCTCATTATTTATATTTTTTTATGGTTATTGAAATTTACCATGCAAAATTAAAGAACTCACAATAAATTTTATACAAGCTGAAAACATTGCTTACAGTGTTTGTTTGTTTTATGATAAAAAGTGAGCTTTTTGACAAAATGGTTATAATAATTATTATCATAGTTTATCTATGTTATAGTAATATTTTGCCTTGGCTCAAAATTTTACTTGTAATAAACTTGATATTAATCATTCAAAATATCAACTTAAATAAATTTAAAGTTAAATTGACCAAAGTTAACATTAAAATAAATTAAGAGACTTCTTAATCTACAATATTAAAATTCAAGCTCTTTATTTTATTTAAACTACTTCTTAACTACATGAGATAATGAGTATATTGAATGATTAAATTCATGCCTTAAAAAGTTGAATAGAATACTCCATCATAGTTAAATTTTTTTTCCCTTAAAATAAATTTAAAATTTATGTATAATATTAATTTGAATGAAACTGCCTTCGGATAAGCTTTCCCCGTTATGAAAAGAGAAGAGTGAATCCGGTGAATTGAGAGCTGTAAATTTTCCGTACACAATCAAAAATATATCTCATTATACGTTCAAATTTACCTGGTGTAAATATTACTTTTACTAGGATAATATATTTTCCTCCAATTTTCCTACTTTGTTGATCTTTAAATCATCCAAAACATAATTAATTTTACAAAATCTATCCATTTAATCGCCTTACCAACCATTACTTGATTCAACTATCACAGTTTTTCTTTGGCATCAAATTTTATTCAATACAATTTTTTTTAAGTTTTAATTTTTTTTAAAGCCTTTATATGAAGTTCCTCTAATATTATTTGAAAACTTGTTCATTTTATTTTATAATTTTATATTCTCATTTCTATGCTCCAAATAGAAGTATCACTACTATTTATGATCTACATGAAAAGATTCTACTATTTACCATAGAAATCAATTTTTAATAAGTAGTTTAAGCAAAAAAAAGTAGCGTTTGACTAATGGAGACACCAACTCAAAACAACAACCAAACTTTTAAATTAAAATTGACGTCTATACTAATGAGAAATAATAACAAATCATTTTTCTTCATGATTACAACCTGGGTTTTCATTATAATTTTTCGATAACAAATTCAATAAACATTCAAGATTAGGCTGCTGTTGTTTTGGTCATATTTTTATCGAGGATTTTTAAAAAAAAATTACGTACATAAATAAACGAAGGGCTCCAATGGTTCAAAATTACTTTTGAACACATAGAACTAAAAAATGAGTAAAAAGTCAATTTACTCAAACATTATTTACTATAAAAAACATAGAAGCAATATATGTTTATACTATGTACATATATTTAAAAAGCAATTTGTATCATTTAATAGTGTATAGAGGGGATATGGGAAAAAAAAAGAATTATTTCTATAGATTAATATTTCATGTTTTACATACTTTATTAATAAAAACATTTTTTTGAATGTATGTACATATGTATTCAAATGTTTCAGTAGTACATATTATGTAAATAAGCAGAGGTATATGTATATGTATAATCATTTATTGATAAACTGTCTGTTCTTATTTTCAATTATGATTAATAATATTTTTCTAGAACATAAACTAAATAAATAGATATTCATCCTTATTATTCAATTTTTCATCATTTATGTATATCGCTATTTATGGATATTCATATGCATTTTTTCTATTAATAATAATATTTCTTAAATTATACTCAGATCTATGTTTTATCTATCTTATAACTTTATTCCTCCACCATCCCCCTACTACGTTGATAGCATTAAATTAATATAAAACAATTTTCTATTTTCATCTCAAAAGTGATTTAAGTATCACTGTAAGTGCTGGAGGTGTTTGGAATTTTTATTTGGGATTAATATATAATAAAAAGGTTATTTCTACTTCTGTTTGTGAATAAGTTTTTTCAGATCTCAGGGATATTTTCTTATTGTTTTTAAAAAAGTGCATCATTGAACATCTTGCACCCAGTATTTGTAATGAAAAATCAAAAATTCCAATCTAAAGATGTATTTTTTTTTAACTATAGGAGATGTTGCATTCATTTCAGAATTACATATCAACCAAAACCAGAATATAGATATCCATAGATAGAAGGGTATGGGAGATGTTAAAAAAATAATGGCTTTTAAAGGGAGATGTTTATAATCAGTCAAAGAAAATGATTCATTTTTGAAGCATTCCTTTGTTTGAACTCAATTCATGCGTACAAATAATTTTCCTGAACCTTGAGGGACATATAGACTTTTCTTGATTTTAGAGATGATAGATATTGAAACAATCTTTTTATTTAGCGGATGCCAATATAATCAAATCTGAAAGAGTGATACCCTGGCTCTGTTATAATTTTGCTTTCTACTAATTTTGTGATAGCACAGGTTTTGATATCATCATGAAATAGGTATCAATATCTTCTCCAGAGGAAGAGTATTGCTACTCGTGATTTATTAGTGAAGAGCAATGACGTTTCTTCAAGTCAGTGAAAGGATATCTAAAAAATAACAAAGGATCACTGGAAAAATCACAATGAAAAGTTACCCGATTATGTCGACATCAATATGTGACGTCACTTTTATAAAACTGCACTTATGAATTAGCTCTAGATCCTCTGGATAGAGGTCAACTACAGACTCCCTATCTGATTTTGTATCAAGTATATAAAGTCCTTTGTCAAATAATACCAATGTGATTCTTGTGATATTTTTTGTTCAATAGACAGGATGGTTCCACATTGACATGAATCCCTGTGGAATCTGTTACTAGGTATCCATGAAGAATGTTTGAGATATTTTGGCTCTTGTTATTTGGGAAGACAAGGATCCGTGTATGCATGTGAAAGTTATCTCTAATAAGAATGGGAAACGTTCCCCCCCCCCCCAACTACACACAAACACACGCATATTTGAAGCTATTTAAAATTCAAAAATGAAAATAGAAGAATATTGAAATGCACAAAATTCCTATTTGTGCATTTTTTTTCTTATTGAGAGTGAAGGGGGAAACGTGTGCTCATATTATAAAAACTTATAATCTACATAATAAACTTATATACTTTGAAATAAATCCCTTTTTCTTTAAATAGGTTGATATTATTGTAAATTTGAATTCCTAAAGGGTGCAAAAATAAGTCTAAATATGAATAATTAAATTATTTAACAGGATCACTTCAATACTTGTTCCTATCCAGACTGTTACTAACTCATCAGTAACTTTTTTTTTAATGTGACAACTAGTGTCTCTTTATTTTTTTTAATATAGAAGTTATTAATTTTTAATGAGTCATAATTTACAGACTTCACCATCAAATTAAACTCTCTTTTTTTTATTCATTGACTATTTAAATATGATAAAAGAGTCATAATAATATTAATAATAAGTATTTGATATTATTTCCATATACTAACAAAAACTGGATATATAAATCCCATAATAATTTAATAAATTGAATCCAATTTTCAAGTCAGGCTCAAGTCAATATAGATCAACAACAAATCCTTTTCCCTTATTATAAGCTATAAAGCATACATGTGTATGTATATCCCTTTAAGAAATGTGAGGAGATACAGTTTCAAGAAGCTATAGAATGATATCTCATGTACATACATAGAGAAGTATAAAGTGTATAAATCAATTTATTTCAAGTGGAAAATGAGGAATGAAAAGGAGTATCAATCAGAAATTGAATAGCTATTCATTCAAGTAACACAACACATACTCAGACATGAATGTATGTATCTATGTATGTATTATGTCTTGATATGATAGGGGGAAGATAGGCAAAGAATGGCTGAATTAATCAAACATTGAGCTTCTGAATAGGTATGTATGTACAGACATATCAAAGCGTGGATAAAAGGCAAAATTGATGGGGAGGAAATATTGTATTTGAATACTATATATATAATAAGATGAAAGGATGAATAGGGGATATTTACTTTTAATTAATCCTTTTCAGGACTTATTAGACCTACCTAGGAAAAATGAGTTTCTTATATATTCAAAATTAAATTGATTTTTCGTTAAAAAAAACACACCATCAGTCAAATCGAATAAAACATACAAATTTCAATTATTATAAATGATTAAAATAAACGGAGTGCAGTTTGAGCTTTCTAAAAAAAAGGATATAATAATATCAATTATGTGCATAGAGTAGGGTGATCTGGTTTGTTTGTGTTTTTATTTATTTTTTACATATAATAAGTATTGGCTAATTAAAAACACTTTTTATGGGATAGAATTTGAATTTTCAAAACGGATTTCATGTGAGCTAAACAAAATTTATAGACTCCATTAATGAATTGAATTTGTAGTAGTGTTCCTTTGATGATTATTTTTTGAAAATGAATTAAATAAATGTTTTACATCCATGACTATTTTAATTTTAACATTCAATAACATATTGTCACATAACAAATTTCAGCTTAATTGAGTTATAATACTACATATACACGGGGTTATGCAAAAGAACTATTATTTTCAGTTTCTGTGTAATAATAATTTGCAGTCAAAAATCAGTATCAAACTCATTAGGAATCTACATAGAATGATCTGTTTCAAAGGCATTTAAAGGATATTCGAAAGCTTTATTTCATTTACCCTTAGTTTTTTAATTTTTACAATTAAAAAGTCATACTACATATTAGAGAAATTATGAAAGGTTATTATTTCATTTGCTTTGTAAAAGAACCTTTTTAAAAAAATTATGGGAGTGAACCTCTCCAATGCATTTCGTCATATCAAAGAACAACTTTTGAGAAGTAGCAATTAGAAAATTTAAAATAATTATAATAGTCGAGCCACTCCTATGTATGTACTGTCAAATTCGGATTAAATCAGCAACATCCTTGTTTGAATTAAAATGTTGCTCTTATCAGAAGTGCATTTACAACTCGACTTTTTTATTTTAAATATGCACACAAATTTACTTGGGCCATAATTTAAATCAGTCATTATTCTTTGTTTTCAATAATAAGGTAACATGAAAAGTTTTTTCATTTCATTTCATCCTACAGTGAAATTATGGAGTCATGTTTGTGAAATTTATGCGAGGTAAAGTGTTAAAAATATTATCTAAATATTCTTCTTTTTGGAATTTAAATAATATTTACAAATTAAAAATAAATTAATATATTTTTCATTTGTTAATTAACGTACATATAGTATGTATGAATATTCTGTTTGTTTCAATCTAATTTCTTGTGCATGAATGTAAGTTTTTATATCAAGCAAAAAATGAACTTGACATATTAATTATTTATAATAAGACGAATTCAAAACAGCTACTTCTTATAAATATGTTCACATGTACATAATTACCATTTCTTCATTTTTGTTTTGTTTTTTTAATATTAATATTAATCTAAGAGTTGTCATTTTATTTTATTACTTAATAAACCCTATCAATTTCAAATAATTTGAATCAATGCATATTTTGTAATATTTTATTTAAGATCATGTGATTAGAATATGTTTATAAATAGTGTCTGTGTGCTTTTTAAATATACATATATGTATATACTTTCAAGTCAACTAAGTTTAAACAGTGTTTCTAATTATTTTATTATTAAAATATCTAATTGCAAACTTTGTTTGCATAAAATGCAAATATATGCATAAAGTTCATTTATGTCAAAAGTAAATGAAGGAAAAGGAATATGAGCCCATTTGCAAAAAAATAAATAATTACATTTTATTGTCTACATAAAAATATAGCAGATATGTATGTATACATTCAATAAATGCTCTTAAAAATTCATTAATTGACATTTACAAGAATGGAGTGCTTGTATACCATAGCTATAATAATCTTCAAGCAATTTTCTTAACAAATTAACAGACGAAATATATATGTATATAAAATTATCTCCTTACAATCAAAATATTTTTACAATACTGAAAAACAATCAAGAAATTGCATTGATGACAATCTGATATATATGAACCAAAGTGTTTGAGAGAAGTTACAAATAGAATAAAAGCCATATCTTCCATCTAAATTTGCAGTCCAATAGTTACAAGTAAACTATCATTCTAACTATATCAGAGCATTTAAATCCTGTTTGTGGTATCTCTTTTGAGTATATCTAACTATGAAAAGGGTATATTGATGTTCACTGATAATGCCTATTATAAAAATAAATTAGCTTATATGTACAATTTAAAATTCCTCATTCCATATAAATCTTTTGCATCTTTGTAGAAACTACAACCATTGTTCATGTGTGTTTTTATAGCCTGTGTACTTATTATAATTCATTACTTTTCATAACAATCATTTTAAGGATACTAATCTAGGAGAAACTAAAACTACAACAAGTTGTATTCACAATGGAATGATGACAAGCAGAATAAAATATCTTCTTAAGTAGTAGTTCTATTGATAACAAGATTGAAAATATTATGGGATCTCTTGTTAAACCATTTGCATTCACTTACCTAATCATATGTATATCCCATGAAAGCGATGGTCATAGTATTCCTTTCGACTACAAACCTTAAGGATGGGTAGTACATGCAAGGGGTGTAATCCAAGAAACTGTTTTAGCCACTAACCTTCCATTTGCGTCATAGTAGCTGAATTTGGCTCTTGATCTACTCAAGTGTACATGTGCACACTAAATCAATAATCTTTTTTAGCACTAGATTGAAACAATAAAAAAAGATGTGATTTAAAAACTTATCTTCACTTTAAGACTTTTAATGAATTTGTAAATAAATATATGCTTAAATTATATGTAAATACATATAGAAACTCTAATATGTATCAAATGATTTCAACTCAAAAGTGAGGCCGAAGATACATAAAAAATCTAATATACATATTTAAATGGCATATCATAAAAATTACAAAGTTTATAAATGGATTGAACGATTTAATAAATTTATACATAAAGGAATAGTTTTAAATTGTCTAACCGAGTTAACAAAAATCCTGGATTGCGAATAATTGAGGTGAAAACGTTTAAATTTATAGAGATACTGTCTTAGTGATGTAAAGACACAAGCCTTGAGTCAATTAAACATTATGTAACACGGTGTAATCACGAGATAAATATATGTATACATGCATATTTTCATTCAAGAAATGTAATTGAAGACAATCCGGATACTTTTAATTGCATGACTAATAAGACCAAGATGCATTTCATCCAATTTCCCACTCAATATTGTAATTCATCAAAGTTTTGTCCAAGTTCATAATGCAAAATTTGTTCGTTCCTAATACGTCATCACAAAGAAAAGAAATGTTATCTTAGAAAAATTAGGAAAGAAGTTAAGGGAAATGGTATTTTCATCATCTAAGTCGTGATGTTACACTTGAACCGCACAAAAGTAAATATCTGTATGTGATTAAGAATAAAAAGGGGTACATCCAACTAAGGGAAAGGCCAGCAGAACCCTTCATCCATAATAGCAAATTATTTAAATATAAAAAAACTACTATCATAAACTGTGATGCCTTGAGGGCTTTCATTACGGTGAAGGGTATAAACGTCCTGAAAATGACTGATAGAGGGTATCATTGGGGATTTGATGATCATCAGATGAAACATGGACTCCATTAAGAATGGAAAACATAGATAAATGATCTCATAAGTGGAAGAATCTAGGAAAATATCCCAAAAATCTTAAATTCTAGAGTTCATATAAGTAATATGTATTTTGAAATAATTATGTTATTTACTAGAATTTGATACTCATTATGACTTTGGTTGGCAATTAGAGCATTTTCCAACACTTTGTAGGACGATACATTTTAAAAAGTACATATAAACAAAGTCAAACTCTTTGATGAACAGAAAATTACCCGGAATCCTTGTCGTAACTTCAAACATTTTTACATCCATTATCGACGATCAAGGATTTTGAGTCAACTTCATCAGACATCTTATTGACATAATTGTCATTAGTTAAAATGCTTTTCAACAGAGTATTACACATGCTATACAAATATTTGTATAATTAATAGGACTATGAGATCCTCATTATAAGGAAGCTGTTCTTTCCTTAGGAACTAAGGAAAAGTGATAGCAGCTTTGAGATTTAAAAAATGCTGTTCAAATTGTCAACTGCTAAAAATCTAAATCAAGAGAACGTGCATAAGACTTACAAATCTATGTATAGCCCCAGTCTATCAAAACAAACAATTATAGAGACAAAAATGCATAATAACCTACAAAAAAGAAAAAAAAAAAAAAAAAAAACATTTTCCAGAAGTGAGAAGAAGAATTTAGAAGACAATTTTTTTTTCAATGTCTCATTCTCATGAGCATCCCATTTACCTACATAATATGTTGGTACATTCAAAGATGAACAAAGAACATTTTGTCTATGTATGTAAATACACAGTATTAATGCATAAATACACTTATACATATATATATATGTAGCAATATGGTAGAGAGAAATGAATACTCCATATGAACAAATTTTATGCTCCATTTAGTTCTATTAAACTTCTTGTGTAGATAGAGAAAGGGAGAGAGAGAGAGTTTGTTCGAAAGAAGCAAATGAAAGGAAGAAAGAAAGAGGGAGAAACGACCTTTTATTTATTTTTACATTACTTTAGCAATGTATTAAAGCTTAAATTTATTTATGGAGAAATATGTTATCCCATGTTTAATGGAGAGTGAGGTCTTTAATCATAAAGTTAGTCCAAGAACCAAATATCTATTATAAATAAATATAAACGTTTAGGTATATGATCATAAAATATAACTTTATCAAGAAAATTAATTATTTGCAATATTTTTTTACTTTTACTTTTTCTAGAGATGAATGATTATAAATTAAACTTTTGCCTTTAGGTGTAGCATATATGGTATGTATATACATATAGTTTGAGAGTGTTTCCAATAATTTGATTCTTTATTTATTTCATTTTGCAAAAAGTTTATTTATCTATTCCTCATAAATTTTCCTAATTTATCTAATACGTTCGTAGTAAATTTTACAGTACTTTTCCACCCTTTTTGAGGAGCAACACATATCTTTTTTTTTCACCATTCATGGACACTAAGGTAAATATATAAATAAAGTTCGGAGTAATTATGTAGTTGACACATAATTGAAATATTATACATTAAACTCTGGTCAGATGACAACAAAATACAACGTAAATTTTTTATGTTAGTGAGGAAATGCCCTGAATAGAAGAACATGAGTCAAGTATGAAACATCTGTTCGTTTCTTCTGGGTTTCTTTACATGGTTATTAATTCTTTTTGTTACTAGTAGAGTTCATATTCAAGGGTAAGATACTTTGAATTACCATCCACTGATAGGCTTACTCAAAAGTAGACTAAAATGTCTTTTGTTCCATATATCTACATTTTTTTTTCAGTCATATGTCAAAATTTAATGGATTTTTAGAAAGCCAAATACTGAGTAGGAGTTGTAATCAGTTAAGAGAATATATAATGTGGAGAACTGGGATTAAAAAAGGCCTAAGTTAATCATATAAAGTTTATAAATATTTTGCATAGTCTAATTAATTAAACTATGATGTGATTTGTGAATTTAGAAAGTCACGTTGAAGTTTGAATTGAAGGAGTTGAGAAGATGGGTTAAAAATGAAGAGAGCTTCATTTTTACTATTGGTGAAGATAAATTGTATGCTTAAAAATGAAACATAGGAGATTCAGGTAGAAACTTGATCAATCCATTGTACAAAATGAATATATATATTTATATATATGTTTTTTGAACAAAGAAATTATTATAACAAATGGTTTAATTGTACTGCACTAAGCTATTGTTGTGTTCATTTCAATTGCAGTATAATTTGATTATAATAAAAGATATGTAACAATGGCTTTTTTTTGAAGTGGTCACTATCCTATTAAGATTTGGGACAAGTTGTATACATTTTAGTAGCATGCATTTAATATATTACTATTTATTTCAATGTTATATAATATGTTGTTGCTTTTTTTAAATAGCACAATACCCATATTTATGTTATATCCCTTTTGATAAAATCATGTTATATGAGCTGAATTCATTCATATATCCGGTTTCAAATACCTATATGAATCATGTATATAAATATATGTACATATATATGTATTGGGAGACTAATTTAAATATCTGTATGGAACATTAAATTTCTGGTTACTTATTTTCCTCTCCTCTTATCCCCCTTTAATTAACCTACCACAATGCAACTAAAAATACATTTTATGTATAACATGTAGAAATAATTTTTAAAGATTACTTGTTCAACTGAAAAAAGTTATAAAATAAAAAAACTATTTTCTAAACTGTTAAATAAATTATTAGACGTGGTCAAATGCTGATAACGAGTTGAGTTTATGGAAGGAAAGAAAAATATCAGGAGGTATCACTTCCTTGATAGTCAATTTGAATTCAGTCTTCACTGTATCTTTCGTTGAGGCAAGAGCTTGCTACAATTATTAGTCGTTTAATTTCTGTTTATTAAGAAATCATGCAAAAGAAACTGTGACTCTTCTCATAGATAAGTGACAATTCAAATTCACTTCAATCCTCTCAGTTTCTTTCAGTATTATTAAATATAATTAAATAACAATCAGTCGATCAAATGCAGAGATTCCAGATAGTAATTGCGGACACGCTCACTCACCTCAACATTTCCCCCATCCCTGAGAACATTTTATCTTACAGAGGTACTTATTTGAGAAAAAAGCTGTCAGCAAGTATAAAAAAGGGAAAATACTCGCATTTTATATTAAGTACATCTGTGATATGAAAGAAGCCGTAACTGTTTCTTTGAATTCCATATGGAGTAATTATTCCACCATTTCTTCTTTCAAAGTTTTATATTATATTTAGAAAATTTAATTAGTTTTTGGTACTACTTGGTTGAAACGGAAAGGTAATAGAAATATATCAAAAGGAAAGTTAAGATTTATATATAAATACGTATGTCTACATAATACCATATTTATATGAATATTGTGTCGACTAGGTAACAAAATACTTTTTGAGCCCTTATTTATCCATATCTAATACAACATCATCGTAATATGAAGAAAGCTTTAAAATTACTGTTCCATGTTGCTAAATGTTTTATTGAATAAAAATTATATACAACTATTTAGTTCTTCAGTAACAGTTTTTGTTATATGAGTCAAAAGTTTAGAAAATTGAAAGCAATGAGTGCTGAGAAGGAGATGATACCACAATTTTGAAAACTCTGAATTGAATGAAATTTGATGGACTGGTAGAAAAATTTTTAATTAATCACTCATAAGTTTATAAATGTGCATTATTGTCAAACAATTGAGAGAAAAAGTCTCAAAGTTTTTATTATCTCAAGATATCTTTCAAAAACTATTGTTTAATATTATATTTATATAAAAATGTGTTTATTTATTAAATCAATATTTTAGTTTATTTTGATGAAAATTTTCTTAGTTGTTTGTCAATAGCTATACATATATTATCTTATATATCTTTTATGAACCCATCCAATTTCATCCAAATGTGAGCTATCAAGGTCATGGAGTCTCTTTTGAGTAGAAAACTCCTATGAGAGTTGTATTATTTTTTTCCAAAAATGAATTATAACCTGTATGTAGTTGTTAACAAAAAGTAAATAGGAACAAAGGCAGTAAGAATATCTACATCTCATTAGAAGATTAAATAAATGTATTTTTTTAAATCTTTTCTTAAAATTACATTTTAGAAGCATGAATGCACAAATTTGTTATATATCCATTGTTCAAATATCAGTTTGTGACTTCAATTGAGGTCAATGCTGATCAACTCTGAAGAAAATTTGCATTGTAACGAAAATTACATAAATATATGTACATATTTTGAAAAGAGCATAAATCATTTTAAGTTTTACATAAGAAAATTATGTCAACAAAAATTGGCATTTAATTAAAATATTTTTTAATAGAATATTTTAGTTATTTTAAGTTTATAATTTATTAGAGGAAGCCCCCTCATTCTTTTTGTGTAGATATCTAATGTATGTATGTAGTTTATTATTGGACATCTCTCTTGACATTAATGACCTTTTTTTTTTGCTGAATAAGATCAATTAATTTAAGTGTACCTATGTAGGATCAATGACAATGCTATGTTCATACGTAGAGAAAAACTAATCAGTATGATTTGAACATAGATTTTGATTTTTCCTAGTAGTATTTGCATAAACTTTATGAGATGTTAGAGGGAAACAAACTAAATTTTTCCAATTTTTCTGATAATCTATGTAAATTATCTGATAAATGAGCTATTTTACTTTGCTCTATGTCGTTTATGGGCAAAAAGGCTGAAAATTGCCACTGTAATCCACACCGGTGACAGCATTAAAACATTTTCGAGAAGCTTGGGACCCATCGTCACACTGTGTACTACGTCCGTAAGCGTTAGGAAGATGAAAATAGTCTCAAAGAACTCCCAGAGCTGAAAGACAAGTTAAGTTGACAATGGAGGCCGCTAAAGAAGACCTTTGGATTCAAACCAACCATGCCCATAGCTGATTAGGCAATTCAGTCCTTAGTACACTCTGATGTGCCCAATAAAATATCTCTCTAGGTAGAAGATCTCTGATATGATTGTAGAGAAGCCCCTTTGAACTAAAAAAAATAACTAGAGCTTTCTGAGTATAGTGTGTTATAAGTGCCAATGATTGCCGATTTTTGGAAAGATGAAAAAAGGGTATTGAATCAAATTACATTTCTTTTTTTAAATGTCATTAAATCCCTGAAAGTTGCCTATTATAAAAAAAAGGTCATAAAAAATAATACAAAGTTCTGAAAATAGTTACATCATTGAATCAAAAAAATCGACTGATTAATCAGATATTAACTTTTTTACTTAGAGATGAGCATTGTTTCAAAAAATTATTATATCTCGAGCTTTATAAAAACACAAAAATACTATGCCGAAATCTCCAAGCGCCTTTTAAAAGACTCGAAGCATAAAAAACCCTGTAATTATCCTGTTGGCGTCATCAACAAGCTGAATGACCATCTGCTTTGAAGATATCCCCTATGAAAAAGGAGAGATTTAAAATGAAGAAAGAGATTTTTTTTGAAAGGAACTTTATGTCTTCCTTTATATTTAAACTATGGCTTTAAGGACACAAATATAATTTACTTACTTTATACGAAATATTTTAAAGCCTTCGGCTTTAAATAAGGACTCTATTTGGTTTATATGTATATGTAATATTTCTATAACATAAAAAGATCTGACTATACATTTTTGAGATCTCTATGATAAAACAGATATAAACAATGTCAAATTGTATTTCCATGATAGAGTAGAGTGTAGGT
Organism: Lepeophtheirus nordmannii; assembly: GCA_963680855.1. Taxonomy (NCBI): domain Eukaryota; kingdom Metazoa; phylum Arthropoda; class Copepoda; order Siphonostomatoida; family Caligidae; genus Lepeophtheirus; species Lepeophtheirus nordmannii. The sequence continues at coordinate 33,477,869 of OY804520.1, forward strand.
CCTGGTATAAAAATATGTTTAAAAATATGACTTTTAAACTATGGCTTAATTTTTAAGAGTGGTATGTGCATACTGGGGAAATATACATAGATGATCTGATGAATGAATATTTTGGAAAGTAAAGGATTTCACCAAGGAACAAGGGAGTTTTCTTTAAAACACATATGATGTCAATTTAAGTATATATGTAATTAAAAAATTTCCTCATTTAGACTGAAAAAGTAAGGCTTTTTACATTTTACATTAAGTACATATGTACATATAAATGTTCTTTGTCTTCATTATCATTGGCTGATTAAGGGTTCCTGTAAAATAATTTCTATTTAAATACACTTTCGTTTTTTCCCCTTTATTTCTCTATTTTTTCTGCTCATTTTCTTTTCTTTTTTTTAAAAAAAAAAAAACTTTGTTGGAATTTAACAGTTTCTTAAGTGATAAAATTATACTTACTTTTTTTCACATTTCTTCGGAAGATACACACCTTTTAATATTATTCTTTCTTTAAATATATTTTCAGTTTCTGCTATTCATTCATATCTATTAGATGAATGAGCTTATGGATATTTATCTCATTTTCATTTTTTTTTTAAAAACGAAAATAAAGTAAAAAAAAATACAAAAACATCTAAAATGAGGAACTCTTTGACTTAGTTCTTTATTTTAAAATCTTTGACCATTAGTTTTTAATTATAGGTTGGATCTTCTTCCATACGTATTAGTTTCATGTGTCAAAACATATTTTTTTATGTAATGAAGGAAATTTCTTTATTTTCTATAACATAAGGGATGCAAAAAAAAAATAGTTTGTTTTTTTATCTTACAAATTGGGCATGACGTAGTCTCATACAAGTATTGATTATTATCTTGAAAAATAATCGGAGACATGCCTAGTTACAGTAATTACTTTTTCTTTTTAAGTAACTTTCCTATGATCATAAATTTATGGTTTTTATTTCTTAATGGATTAGAAAGAAAGAGAGAGAGAGAGAGGAGGGGGGGTTATGGTTGATTAAATAAGAAAATTTTTATAAGGGCAAACTTTATTTATACAAAGTAGACAAATAAATGTTCCATCTTCTATGGAACATCATAACATATAAAATATACTTATAATTGATCCATTTTTTTTTATAAAAATATTTAAAAAGTAATTAATTAAAGGCAGCTCAATTAATAGTGAAGCATTCAATGATGTTTTGTAACAGGTGTAGGATCCATTATAGCTATTTCTCTCTCTCTCTCTTTCCCTTTCTTAAAAAGTAATCAAATTTATATTTGATTAAGTAAAATAAAGTAATTAATTTTCTTTTTATAATGAAAATAATAAAAAAGAAAGGAGCTTTGATTAAAAAGCCACTGCTTTGGAAGGAAATATATGTATAATACATATTATAAGTAAAAAAATGTATCTTTCGTCATCAATTAATTAAATTACTTTTAAGATTATTTTCCCTAACGAATAATTTGGTTTCAAATCCAAAAAAAAAAAAAAAATTATATACATATTTATAACTATAGTGAATATATTTAATGACTTTTATCAGAGATTGAAATGATATACATATCATGTATGTGAATATCTAGGTTTGTATGGATAATGAATTGATGTTCAATTAAATTTTTTTCTGCTTTAAATGGTTTTGCTGAAGGAAAAATGAAAATAACGTGTTGCTTAATTCATGTTGTTAACGTTAAAGCTTCAATTGAGTATTTTAATTATTGCTTATAACTTTTGATTTCAATGTAGAAATTGAATTAAAATTTAGATTAAAAAATAATGCATCGACATGTATCTTTAATCATGAACATTCTGTATAAGTAAGGATTTTGGCCAAATATGATCCTTCATATTCTTTAGAACTTTATATATTACTTTTGTCATTTTTTTGTATATTTTAAAGACAAATTTTTATCAAGAAAAAATAAAAAATAGACTTAAGATTGAATTTATTTATTCTGAAATGTAATGTTCAATGTGGGATTTAAATTCAATTTTGAAAAAAAAAGTTTTTAAAAAAATATGACTCATACAAATAGTTTTTGATGAGAAATTTACATCTACTTTTGTTTAATTTTACATAGAGCCATTTAAGAATTAAAAATTGTATTTTTCTGCTGTATAATAATTTTGTACCTATTGGTTGGGAAAAGCTTTATAAATAAAAATAGAAAAAGTTGGTAAATGTTGGTATACAATATAATTTATTTATTACAAAAAGAATATTCTATCAACATTGTTAGATCTAAATCTATTATTTTTTTTCAATAATATGCTACGCTTTAAGCAATCAATTAGAATTTTAGCATATCATTACGTACTATAGTTATGTACCATCATTAATAATTAATAGTTATTAATTGCCATAATTAAGATGTTTTTTTAATAATTGCAAAACTTTTTTTACATCAAAATATTTAATAGAAAAACATTATTTTTTTGCAACATTTTGTCTTAAATATGATAAGATGAAAAGGCAGACTTTAGATCCGTAGCAATCTTGGATTAAAGGCAAATATATACTTATGTGATTCCAAAATTGAATGCAATGGCTTTTGCAGAAGATGGGAATCTTTTAAGGACGAAGTTTTATAATAAAAAAAACCACTTGAGCATTCATAATCCAGTATAAATTGAAACTCAATCACAAACAACTTTATTCACTATTCATCTAATCATATTTAAATACATTGATTAATCATCACAAGAATGACAAAATTCTCAAATAAACATGTCTAATGTCAATTAATAAAAATGTATTCAACTTCATCAGGAGTTATTTATTATTTTGTAAATCTTACAGTTTTTTTTTTTCTTCAATATAATTAAGATCAATTGTATGTGTAGACTTTATAGCCAGAAAAAGGCACTTAACTTTCTTTTATTGACTACTGTACGCTATAAAGAGGTAAGGATCAAATTGCATGTAAAGTTCCTTACATTTAAAATGGATTGAAAAAAAATATAGCATTTATGATTGATGATTGAATGTGGAAGTAGAGAGTAATCTTTCAATTTCATGTCCTTGATTGAATTTTTTTTTTCTCTCTCTCTCTCTCTTCGGGCAAATAATTTTTAGGATCATAAACATAAATTTGTTTGATGTACATATTTGTATATGTATGTATGTAAGTATACACATGTCAGAGTTGGTTGCTTTTTTTTTTTTTTTTGTGTGTGTGTGCTTTTTTTCACTTATATCAAAATTTATGATGGAACATTATGTAGACAATAGCGTAGTCATAAAAAATGATGTTTGTAGTCGTGTATAAGTTTACATACACTCATACTATCCAAGTATGTATGTATGTATATTTGTTAGAAAAGTAGTTGATATTTGAAAGGAATGCGAAGAGGCTTACTACATGGAAGGAGTACAAATACATAACGACATGGAAAAATAAACGATTTCTCTTCCTCGTAACAAAAAATAACATCATTTTATATATGTGCTCCGTACTCATATGTATGTACGTATGAATGTATATGAAAATCCCATTTAAAAGATTTGAGAAATAAAAAAAATGTCAGAATTGGGGGATTGGGATGACAGTAATAACTATTAATAAGAAATAGACACGCTTACTTCACGATTTAAATAAACATTTCAATTATATGTATCATGTGTTGCAAACTGACAAGATATTGTTAATTTTTTCAGATTATTTTAAGACCCCAGGGTCCTCAATAGAGTTAGCATGAGACTGTACATACACACTCAAATAACTGTAAAGTCATTTGTAAGTACATTTCTCGAATCGGTCAATAATCTTGATGTGTGATCTATAATAAAAATCTTAGAATATTTTAATGTACAATAACAAATTGAAACGCTCTGAAAAATTGATTTATTTGATACTCAAAATATACCCCTTAGTATATGTTATATAATTGAATAGTGCCTGGACTTAGGCTTTACTTAACAAAAGTTAGCTATAGATACAAGATCTGTAGTAGTGGAAAACCCACTGATTTTAATATAAAAAATATATTTGAAAGTACAAAGAGATTAATAAAATACAGCTATGAGTATCAAATCCGAACTTCATCACAGTCAAACTACCTTAATTTCCTATTCTATCTCGATTTTTGTAACTTTTGAGACCATCCCTGGCTACAAAACCAGTTGCAACATTTGCATTCAAATGCAATTTGTGAAAAAAGTAAACAACTAAATGGTATCATTTATAGACAAATTCAATCGATAACAGAACGGTATATATATATATATATATATTGTATAAAACTTTGGTACAACTAACTCAAATTTGCTCCCAGTAATTGACCCAAAACATAAAAAATGTTGCAACTGTCCCCGATTTTCCCTGCAAAATCTTTTATTTTAAAAAAATGTCATTCTGAATGAAGATTCAAATAATAACTTTCAAGGCTGTGATCAAAAATAATTAATTTCTTAAGCCTTGAAAAAAAAGTCTATTTTTATTATTTTCTCTATCATTCAGAAGAAAGATAGAGAAAAATAAATTTTTACATTATTTGGTAAAAAAAAAATCGAAAAATCAATTATGTAAGCCCCAAAAGAAGAAAATTTGAATTATAAGAGTAATAATTTTCCTGTTCCTCATAGTACCAGTAATCTTATACTCATCATCTTAATTTATGACAAATTAATTTAAAGTTTTTGTCAACCAGTGTTATTTAATAATAAGTCAATCTCATATTACCCTTTTTCCTAACATCTTACCTACTTAATAATCTAAGTAATCCACAAGAATACGACAAAGTGAAGCTAAATTTGTGAAACACTCAAATTATTTCTTATCCATACATATGAAAAATAAAACTTTGGATTGTTCAACTTGACCAGTCCTTACCTAAATAATTTTCTTATATCTAGAGAATGAATATTTTAAAAAAAAGTAAATTATCCAACAGCAAGATATTTGAGATCAATGAATGATTGTGAATGAACATATGAAATGAAAATATAAAAATTATTTTTACAACGACCTGATATTCATTTTTTATCTTTTTAATGAAATTAAGGAAGATAATAAGGGTTAAATATGTTATGTGATTTTGGAATTACAAAAATCATCAAAATGACCGTGCTATTACTGGGATTTGAATATAAAAAAGTAACGATGTCTATATCATCAGACTATTTTCAAGAAAACTTTACTTAATCTTATCTCTGTAGAAGATACAAAGAAGATTGATTTAGAAGTAAAAAGATCGACGAGCTAAATGCTGAATAAAGGAATGATGATGATATTCATTCTCTTTTCAAAGGAATAAAGAGTTTTTTTTTTAGTCTAAATATTTACACAATCAAATAAAGCTTTAGAAAGGCTCAACATTTGACGGAGCTTCTACCAACATGAGTAGTTTTTTGTTTGTTTGTTTTTTAAATTGTATTTATTTCACAATTTATAGCAAATGGTTTAACTCAAATACATTTAACATATTTATAAGTAACGGATTTGAGTTTTTTTCTAACCTACATCAAAACTAAATTATTTATTTATTTAATATGTGACATTATTTTTATCTGAGACACAAGGTCAATTTGCCAACTTTTCTACTTCTTATTAATTTATAAAAGCACATGCCACAACATCCACTGAAAGCTTGTTACATGAAAAAGGGGAAAAAAACACATTTTTACATATATATTTATATATATATATATAGATATATATTTCAAATGAGACTTTAAAGGACATTAATGCTCTTCCCCCCCCCCCTCTTCTTCTGTCTGTTGGTAAATTAAATAATACTTTGGAGAATGACAGAAATATAACATTGATTTAATAAATATATAAAAATAATATCTTTGTAGAAATCTCATAGACCCATAAAGAATAGAAATCGTTTATGAGAAAAATAGTTTCTGCGTCCTGACATTGGAAGCCAAACTTCTTTATTTCTTATTGAATGTACATACTATGTCTTCATTTTGTATGTTACATATTATATTGTCGGAGAAAGAATGAACGACAAAAGTTATGAGTTGTAGTTTTATAAAAAGAAAAATTGGGAAAAAGTTTTATTTTTATTTTTTTGCATCGCTGTTATTTTAATTCCTTTTTAAAGAAATTGAACATTTATCATTGGTAATCCTCTTCCTCCTTAGTTACTTTTCGTTTATATGGTATACATATATATGGTTGAATGTATTTTTAACGTCACATGGATGAATAACTCATGTTTGTTTGTACATTGTACAGAGTTATGTATGTATATACATATATTTTAAAAGGTTCTAATCCTTTACAAAGAGAACATAAAAAGTACATTAAAATCTCCGTGAGCTATTATTATTTATAACTCATTTCGTTGAGAGTTTTGCAAAAAAAAAAAAAATTATACAAATAAAGGGTGATCCGACTCTTCAAACTTTAGTACATCATTGATTTAAGTTCCATAAACATTGCATCCTCATAGAATTAATTTAGAAACTCTTTTTAATAGACTCTGATGCAGGTATGGGAATTAATTGCTCAAAAATCATTGAGTAGGAGTAACTTACATTACAATATATAGATAGTTTTATATTGTATATCATATTTATCTGTAACTCTCAACCTTTCATTCAGGAAAAAAATACATAAAGAAACCCTGAAATTACAAACATATATTGTAGTTTGACAATTTTTCTATACAATGCAATCAATCAATATTCGAAAAAACTCTGAAGCGGCAAGATAAGTAGACAATCGACAGTTGACAGAAACAAACATAGAAGTTATGTATGTTTTAAAGATACCATTGTGACATAAATATGTAAACTTTATATTACAATTTAGTTTCATGTTGTGTTTGATATTCTACGGGTAGTTGAATAAATCCTTTTTCTTCTGCGTCAAGTTCAAAAGAAAATGGTTTTTAATTAATTAATGCTTATGTTGTGAGACGTTTAGTAAAATTTTAAATATACAAAAAGCAAAAAACATATACAGATCTTACGGCAAAATCCATGCAAAATTAAATGTCATGCTCAAAAAGTAATTATTTTTGTTTAATAACTTACCCTAGGGATGAATAAACAATAACATTTTTCTCCTTTAAATCGTAAAATTGATACGTTTGATCTTTAAACAGTTAATATTTTGACTCAAAAATTAAAGAAAAAGAGAAAGTTAGTCTTAGATACCTGCTTTAGCAGAAATAATAGTTTTAATAACAAATTTTTGAGGAGGTAGAGAAGTCTACTTGTGGTTTAGGTGCCTCCTTCAAAATAAATTATGAGTCGTTATTCTTTTTAGCCTTTATGATATTTGAATACCTTTCACTTCTTGCATAATGGTCAGTATCCCTGCCTGTAATGCAAGAGGCCAGAGAGGATTCACTTTCTTTTTATTCAATGATAAATGTAGTTTTTGAATGCAAAAATACCTCGAGGTTTGAGACTTCATACCAAGGGTGTCTGGTAAATTTATCGAATCTATTCATCGATGGAAAAATTCATCAACTTTTTTCTCCAAATGTATACTTTCAACAGCTTAGAGCAAATTTGTTTGGCAGGGTTTTTCATATGAACACCGATCCGATTAAGATGATATAAAGACATTTAGTACATAAAATAGCAAAAATTATTATTTTAATTACCGTATTTTCCCGTGTATAAGAGACCCCCGTCGGTTTTTTAAAAAAAATTCTGGCAAAAAGTACATATTGGTGCTAAAAACACTTACTCCCATGTATAAGGGACCCCTTATTTTTTAAGTGAAAATTTTGAGCTAAAAGGATCTCTCTTCCAAGGGAAAATACGGTACATATGTAATTTAGAAATTGACAACCAAGACATTTGAAGAAAATTAAAATTCATTTATGTCTATGTATAAAACAATACCAAAATAGAGCAATACCTTGATGGGCAAGAAAATCCTTTAAAGAGGAAAAATTATCGTGATTCGGCACAAAGGATAAAAAGATTAGTTGCTAACTACAATGGCAACGAACATTTTATTGGATACCTCAAAGGACTGACTCAGAATATTTCATTTTAATTTTTTTCTTTTATTTAAACTTGATAACAAATATTGATATATAATATTTGATATTTTTATATATACGTATATAAACATGCTAATAAATAAAAAGAAACAATTTCAAGATCTAAAAAATGGTCCTAGATTGATGCAATAGAGGAAAAAATAGATTCAAAAAAAGATTTTCTTTTTCCACAAGATATTCTCTATTCCACATATTATTTCTTTATCTTCTCAACTGACTGAGCTAATTTTCCTATTTCAATATTTTTAAGTAACATTCTATGTCGGTAGAAACAGGAGATCAGCAGATTTCGATCCAGAACTTTTAGAAAATCGCTTTGGGACTTGTATTTCCATAAATGTAGAAATCAAAAATGTACGACCACCAACTTTGAAACACTTATAAAAAACCGTAAATTAAATATATATTTTTAGATTTTGAAGGGTGTTATTTTGTTATCCCTGGTTAACAGAGGCTCCTTTTACTTTATAAACCCCTCTCCTTGCAAATTGAACAAAGCAAAAACGATGGTTTAGAAAAAGTTTATTTCCATCAAAGTTAATTAGATTTAAATTAATTACCGATATATGTAAAATGGCCATGACTAATTATAATTAAAAGCAATTTCAGCATGTGGTTAATAATCTAACCAGAGGTAGCAATAGGTATACACGAATTTAATCTAAGCTATTGAAAGAGAGAAAAAATCGATGAATTTTTCCATCGATGAATTGTCAGTCGATGAATTTACCTATCGATTAATTTACTATCGATGAATTGATGTCGATAAATTTTCCCATATACATTAATTTGTATTTACAACTCCTTTTAATCTTCGTCAATATTCACTACTTCCATTGCTTTCGTTCACAATAGCTGTAGTAAATAGTTTAGAGTATTATATTTTATATATAAGTATATCTGTAAAAAAAAAAAAATATGAACCCTTATCTGCAGCCTCTCCCTACTCAAGTTTTTATTTGTGTGTGCTTAAGGCAATTGCAACATGTTTTAGTTATTTATTTATTTACATTTAACTTATAATGGTTCTGTTTTTTCCCAGTTGCTTATCTTCAGAAATGAGTCAATATATTTCCCTCCTGAAACACACACAAACACACATTGTTACTAAAACCTTCCATTGAAGATTTTTTTATAGTTCCTTTATCAGTGGATAAGCTCTATCATGATAAAATGAATTGGTACTTAATGTTTCCTTTAAATAACATTGAGCATAAGGTCGTTCTTAAATGTGGAGTCTAATGTCTTGTTGCGGTAATGTGTGGAAAAGCTACAAAAAAAGTATAAAAGTAGTAGTAATAATAATAATTTACAGCCTTGTAAAGGCTCCTAAAATAAGAAAATGGTATTTTTTTATTTTTGTTTGCTTCTTTTTACAAATGTCCCAAGGTACATTTTACGTGATTTCATTTCTTTCAAAGTTCTTTTCTACCTAAATTAAGAATTACTTTGATATATATGTATTTTATGAGCGTGGAGTTAACAAAATTCTGCTTTGGTCTGATGGAATATGTAAAAGCATTTATATTTTTCTATAAAAAACTCAACATTTTTGCTTAAAATAATAAGAAACCTTCAAAAATATAACAGAGATAATTAAGAATGTCATGGAATAAATGGATGAACTAAAATTGAATTAATTGATTTTGATTTTTTGAAACAAGAACAGAGTTCTGTATCAGGAGTTGTTACATGTAGTCCAAAAAATATTTTAAACATATGTGTATTGCATTAATTGTGTCACGGAAGAGGAAAATTGTATATGTAGACTTGGAAATTATTCAAACATAAATAAGGAGAATAAATTGTGTATAAAGAAAAATTGTTTTCCAATCCTCAAGGAATTTGTTGAGTTTTAGTGCAGAAGATACTATTATTAAAAAAATAACGTATGTAAGATATATATTTGAAATTTGAGGTAGTTTAAGATCATAAGATTTCAAAATAAATGTTGTTGTTTGTTTTTTGATATAAAAAAAACTTTTTTTTACAAATTGTGAAACGTTTTGAAAAACATTTAGAAATAGCTCAACATCCTTAAAGTTTTGAATTTTTTCCCTTTTCTTCAAAAAAGTATGTGTGGGTATATACTATACAATTTTAGATAAATAACAAATTTAGACAATTTAATTTTCTATATAAAATATTTTTTAAGTTTTATGTCAATTTATGATATATTTATAAAATAGCCTTGTCTGTTTTACAGAAAATATTTTATTATCAGGATCTTGTTTCATAAAATACATACAATTACATACAAAAACTAATATTACTATTTAACTCGTTAAAAAAATTACTCTCACCTCATATATACATAAAAATTGTCCTGACAGTACCTACTAAGTTAAATTTTATTAAACAGCAAAATTTGTAAGTGAATTTTTCTTAACAGATAATTGAGGCAGATAATTCATTTCTAGATTATATATAGATATATATACACTCAGTGCTTGTTTGTACATTACTCATATTTTTAAACATTAAAACTATATAATAACATTTTTTATTGAAGGTTTTTTCTATTTAAAGAATGTTTATTTATATTTTATAGAGATAAAAGATTGAGGAACACTGCTTATAGCATTTTATACTTGCAATAGAGAGAAACTTTAGGACAGTTTATATGACTTTTCTTATTGAGTCAACTACTGGACTTGTAGTGTCAAGTCAAAGAAAGAATAGATAACCTCTGGATATCATTTAAACAAATAGTATAACCCGTTTATAGTGACACATTTGTGAAAAAGTAAAAAAAAATCATTAAAAGCTGATGTCCCTATATACAGAATTTTTCATCTGCGATTCAATTTTATTCTTGAATTAACGGTGCAATTTGTCAACTGATGAGTGATGATATAACAAAGCAATGCACAAAGCTATTAAAAAATATGAAATGAGGTAAGTCCCTTTGCAGCAGGATTGGTTTTCTCTAGATAGCTTGTAGTCAGCAACCATGGGTTACACAGGGGTTATAGTACCTATGTACGTAAAAGCTTTTTCAAAAAGAAAATATATTGAAAATTCTCAAAGAGTATCTAGAACACCTTCTGAAGGATATGTATGTATATATATATAAATTTTGATTATAAAAAAATGATCATTTTAAACGAATTTATTACACCTTTGTCCTGGAGAATTTTTCTTATAAAAAAAAGGGATATATAATTTTTGTCACTTTATTGGGTTATACTATGTAGATTACAAGGAATGAACTGCATGAATACATACATTCCAGGGAAATGCTAATAAATACTCTACATTACAGTAATTTATGATTTCTTTAGTCTCTCTCTTTTTCTTCCCTCTAAACTAGGTGATAGTAAAGAAAAAACTCATTGGACTTCCGTTTGACTCCTGCTATAATTATCATTAATTATGTGTTGCATGAAAGAAGATATATTATTTACTATGACAAGTCAAGGGCAGAGAATATTTGTACATAGGTATGTATGTATATACATACCAAATTAATATTTCTAAGCTCCTTATATAAGAGACTTTTTCTTCGAAGAAAATATTTGTTCCTTTCCTCTCTTTTCCTTCCTAATAGTTACAATATATATATATGTATATATATACCATATATATATTTTGACAAAAACTAATAAAAAAATAAGTAAAAGGAAGTAACAAAATTAGAAATTCATAGAGAAAAAAAAAGACTATATTAAATTATATACATAGATATGGTTTTATATTTATTTTTATCATTCATTTTTCCGAATTTATTTTTCTATTAGTTGGAATATAAGGGACATAAGAAATTTGGATAATAATTAGGTTTCTTTTTCTCTCTTGTGCTTATTATTTTTTAATACTTTTTGAAAATGTGTACTATTTTTTTTTTTTTTTTGCTTTTTTTTACTTCACTTTCTTCAACGTATTAATAATAAAAAATAATCTTTTATGTTGTACATTTAACGTTAAAGAAGATAAAAACTTTTTAAATTAACAAATTATTAAATATTTTTTCTTGTTATGTAGTTGTTTTAAGACATTACAAGTTGTATTTTCCCTATGTACCATAAATGTGTATAATATATTTAAATGTATTTTTTGTTCTCAGAGATACAGGGTCTATAACAAATTTGATTTTCGTTCTTTATACTTATTTTTAGTGAAAGTAGGTAAAGGATAATTTATTTATTGTCTATATGTAGTTGAATGTAAGTAAACTTATACAGTTTAAAATTTATTTTTCCATGATAATCTTTTGCATCTTGATCGAGACTACCCTCATTGTTTATTGTTTTTTATCATTTTGAATACAGAATTATTTTTCATAATCATGATATTACGGATACTATTTTAGTGGGAACTAAAACTATTTACATAATGGAATGATGTCAAGCATCATAAAAGAACATCTTCAGTAGAAATTCTATTAATACTAAGATTCAAAATCTTAATTTTAAGATTTGGTTTCTTGCTGAACCATTTACATTCCCTAGTTATAAATCTCTCGAATGCAAAAAATTGGGTAGGTTCATCACTTCATGTTTTGGACTAAGATTATGGATGTGGAAAAATTTGTTGAGATAATTGTTTAATTAGTTGCTATAATAAAGGGCAGAGCAATGCATATATGTATTTATAGATAAAGTGTTTAAATATGACATCATAATGAGGGGTAAATGTTTTTAGGGGGTGGTACTACAGGGTGGTGATGTTTTAGAATCGATTATATAGATAGAAAAAATCCAATAATCGATATTGTCTGATTCTTTCTTTAAATTAAGTAATTTTTTTTTTTAATTATTGAAAAAAAATGATTTAGTTCTTTTTTAATAAGTATATATAATATTATATTAATCGAAAAGTATTTGATGTAGTTTTTTGAAGAAAATAAAACATCGATAATCCTTGACAAATTGGTGATTATTGTTAAGCTGCCTATAATTGGCTAGAAATTTTTGCACCAATATTGAGGGTTAGATCGTAATAAAAATGAAAGATTAATTGATAACAACAAATAGATGTTATTTAATGGCACTATCAAAAGTAGAAAATTTCAGTGATTATTTTTTTTCCAAATTTTTATTATTTATCAATATTTTTTATTAATATTAAACCATTCAATTTTTGTATGGAAGAAAATTTAACTATGTTGATCTCTAGTGCTATGACAAAAATTAAGACAAGATGTGTATAAAGGTAAAAATGAGTCTGTAAGTCTTTTTTTTATGGAAAAATATCAATTTTGTTTATCTTAAAATTGTCTTTTGTTAATATTGGTTAATTTATTAATATATATTATAAGCTGAAATTAACACCAAATTTTGAATAAGATAATTATTATCAGAATTATTAAATATTTTCAATGTTAAAAAATATTTTAAATCTACATAAAGTATTTAAACAAGATTGAAAGTTTCAATCTATACGCACGAGCCAATTTTCACCAAACAATTTTTACTTTAGTCAATAATAATATGTGTGTACATAAAATATAAAAATAAATATAAAATCTGTCAGTTTTTTTTTATATATATATATATATGCATATATATATATATAAAAGAACTGTATATATATATATATATATGCATAGACACGCAACCTCTCTCTTTCTCCCCTTTTTTTTAAAAAAAGAAAAGAAAGAAAAGTTACAAAGGTTTGAAAGATTAAATAATTCAGATATATAGAGCGCGATGCGAATGCTCGCGCTAAAAATAATCTTCAAGTTATTGGCAAATTTCAAAAGCTGGAGACAAAAGAATCTACGTAAATATAGATTCGTAATCTACTTTTTAATCAATATCATAAGTGCATTGAATGGTACGAGGAAAATTCCCCGAGTAGGAAAACTTCATATTCAAAACATATTCAAGGGAACTTCAAAACTTTTTTAACAGTAACGCTATTAGCTTATAAAGTCCTCTTTAGAAAGCTTACTTTAATTTGTGTAAATTATATCTTTGCACCCAGTAGTCTGAAGAACATTTTAATTTCTTTTCTTTTTACCTTTCATTATTTAGTTTTCTTCGTTTTCTTATTAATTTAGTTGATATATTTACAACATTTAACTTCTAAATGAACATATATTTTGCCTTTTATATAGCATTTGACTATAAATCCAAGAGGATGACTAAACTTCATATTCATCTTTAATTTATGACAAACCCAATATTGTCTCTATTTTCCTTGAATGATTAAAAAAAATATCATTCTACAAATTTCAAAATTACTTCATTGAAAAATGGTGTTTCCATTTCCAGTTAACTCTGGCATTTACTTATTATTTTTTTAATATTATTTAAAATATATACTAGAATAATTGAATAATATTTTCACAATTTTCCAATACAATATTAACAATATTGTAGAATCTTGTATTCTTTTTTTTTTTTACAGGGCTATGTAATTTTGTAGTTTGCAAAATGTTCTTCATAATTATGAGGCACTTATAATTGTCCACAGACTCGGATGTGAGCTTATCTTATTGAGGTCATTAGAGAAGTCCTCTATTACATTCAATATTCTTGAAATATATATGTTTTGATCTGTGAGCGCTTGGGTATACATCATGACAATCTTTGAAAGTACAGTCAATATCCCAATTTTTATACTTTGATTCCAGATGACGTGGCAAAAGCAAAGAAATTGTCGGGGTCAAAAAAGTATGGTGAAATTAACATTCGAAATAGGTGGCAATTGATAAACTGTACATTGATTAAGGTCAACAAGATCATGTGAAGTAATAGAGGGGGTTAATTGATGAGGAACTCCCTTTGTGGTATATTTAATGGATCTTTTAAATTCGATACAATTAACATAATCCTTTGTTTTTCATTCTCCACAATTTTATTTTTACATACGTAATTCAAAAATGTAATCGTGCAATTTGCCCCCTTAATAAATTTGTGAATGAAAGGAGTAACGAGATTGTTGTTGATAAAAGTAACAAATACATATGAAGTTAGACCATTTTCATTCATTTTTAATCAAATACTACTCATGAAGGGCGAAAAAATATTTCAATTTATAAGTTTATTATTGTACATGTATTAAGTCTTCTATTTTCAAGAGCAAATGAAACAAACAAATTTTCTACAAAATTAAATTTTTTTTAAATTCTAGTACATACAACTTTTGTGTATTTCAAGGGAATTTTAATAGTTTTTTATAGTAACTTCATATGTTCAAAGTTAACTAAAATAAGTACATATGTAATTTTTCTTTCTACTGTAGTGGATTTAAAATCCTTTTTTGTTTATTTATGTAAGAAAAACAAAAACAAATTATAAATCTCTCAAATCAATATAATAACCATCAATGAGATGAATAAAATGTTTGAATCAATTTTATCGATTAGTACGTCGTTATCTTTCTATATACAGAAAAAAAAGGCCCAAAATTAGTAAGTGGTTTGTCAGTCACTCCTTTCAACTGTGAAATTATTTTTCATTTGTTAGTAGGTAATCGTTCACGGGTAAACAAAATTTAAGCTAAGCTTGAGCAATCTACGTTTAAAAACTAATAAGTAGATAATCGACAGACGACAACAAAATACTCTGTATATTTTTATATTTGTGAGAACACATCAAGAACACTTTGAATATTTTAATCTATGTAAATAAAAGCGGTTTAATGAAAAATGGGGGAAAGAGGAATGTATGTAGGGATACCAACTGGAACAAGTTGCCTACAAATGTACTATCATTTAACTTTTTTAAGCCACACATTAGTCATTTCAAATATAACAGTATGTATATATAAAATATAATATTATTTATTTATACAATGTACATTGAATATGCATGTATGTACTTATATATTTGCAATGATTAACGATGCTCAAGCACACATAAAAAAATTCACAACAAGGAGAAAAACAAAAGGGGGGGGGGGGGTTGAGAATGAGAGACAAATGAATGTCAAATCTAGTTGATGGATAGAAAATGATCTCATTCCTTCATTTCTTCTTGGCTCATGCAAGAAAAAAAATGTAAATATTCTTTATTTTTTTGTATTTGACATCAGCACCATTTATCTGTAAATAAATAAATATATATACATATATATTTCCTAAAGAAAAATTGACTTCAATGAGTTCCTTTTTATGTTTCTGTATTATATGTCTGTCAGTTTTACATATTGTGTTCATTATTTTGGTGGTTTCTATCATTTTTTTTTAGTCTATGAATGTAGAAGACGATGATGACAAGAGAAGAAAACTAAAAGGGTTTCCAATCACTTGCAAAACTTTGTCAAATACCTTAAATGAAGTAGCAAAATATATGTATATAAGTGAAAATATTTTTGATCTAATTGTTTTAATTATTAAGCATATCCGACATTACTTCATCGAATTAATTAGTAAAATTCATGAAATAACTAAACTAAATATGTATTTTATAAATTGACAAACGGATTCTAATGTACGTCATAAGTAGATAGTAGAATCACTTCATTAGCTTCACCGAAAACAACGCCATATTGAATTCATAATTGTTGATATATAGGCACTAATAACACTGTCTGACAAGATATATTTGTTTTTTGTTTATGTGTATTTTTGAGTTGTTCATCTTTTACTAAATCATAAAAATGAGGAAAAGCAATTTTATATAACGTGGTTACGGAATTGACATCCATTTTTTGAAAATACACAAAATAACATAACTAAAAAAGAAAAATTGAAAAACAAAAAAAATGCCTTCAACATATCCTTAGAAGCATCAAATCAGTTTAATATACTCAATTAAATATTAATTACATTACTGATAGCAAAAAAAGGGCAAATAATACAAAATGTCCTTCCAAAAAGAAAGACAAACTAGTTACACTTCTTTTGACTCCACCCACATAAAAAGTTATCGTTCTATGAACACAACTAAGATACTCAAATTACAAAAAAAACCTGTGAAAAAATATTTCCTAAATCTAATTACTCCTACACAATGATAATAAACATTCAAGCATCCCAATTGCCTACTCTGTTCAACTTTCTTGGGATCATAATGCATTGTATTTGACTTAGAAAGTTTAGTATTGACCTATAAGAAACGTTTTGAGCCAATTTGCTTCTTCAAACTTACAAAATATATACGACTAAAATATTTAAACTTATAATTCATGTTCTCATACTTTCTTTTATAGATGTCCTAGGCGTCTAAGAAGTACTGATTTGTTTTTGTTTTTTTGTTGTTGTTTTTTTCAATCCTTTGACAATAATCACAGTGAGATGCTATCAAATAGGATTGATTGATTTAAAAAATAATTCTTCTTTTTTTTTAGAGGTTTAGTGATCGATCCTTCATATGCGTCTGGCAAAAATAAAAAGAAGAAGGATGATGGTAGGGCAAAAAAATTGAATGTATTCAATCTATTCAAACAACTTATAGATTTTTTTCTCTCGTAACATCCAGATAAAGTTAGTAAATTGCATCATAACTCAGTATTTCATCATGCAAATATATTGACCCAAGCATTGTATTCTTTGGAAATGATAATTTAGAAATAAACATTAAATAAGAAGTTAAATTATGCATTGAAACAAAGATATTGTATTAATTGCAGGCTAGAAAAATACCCCATTGACCTAACAGGAGAAGCTTATAAAGCAATTTGTGAAATTTTTAGATAATGACTTGTAAAAGTTGATTGAACTACAAATTAGAAGCTAAATAAGCATCAGGAGTGCTCCGCAAAGTGACAGGCACTGCAGATATGTACATCTTTTGCAATTCTATGGGGCTTCTTGGGTAACAACAAGGAAGACTTCTTTCATAAACACAGACTTCTCAAGTGAATTGTAGAATGTCCCTGAAATTTCATACTATATACTTTTAGGCATTAATTGTATGGTTGTAAAAAGCATTCACATTAAATTTCAGGCGATATCTTGCTCATTTACCCTGCTACCTATTGTTCAACTTTATATACAATTAAATTAAGTAATATAACTTCAATAAAGTGCCCATAACTCAGAAACAGCTGATTTGGGAGACTAAAATTTGTCAAGCCTTTTTTTTATATATGTCCGCAACAAAAATCTTCAAATTCTATGATACGCAAGTTTTTTTATAATGTCGTTAAATTTTAGAACTTTCATTAAAAATTCAGTAGAATAAACCTCAATTTATAAGCTTCAAGTTCGGTATGGAGTCTTAAATGTCTAACTATAACTATGCCTGAAGAGTTCAGCCTTCAGCAAAATATCTCTGCTCCCTGCAGCACTTCCATGAAGATCTGATTGAAATTGAGAATAATGAATGACCACGTTTCAAATTTGGTCCCAGAAACTTAATCCCTTCACAAAAGATATTAAAGTCTTTGTGTTTAATATCAATCTAAAGTCTTATCAATATATAGTATGCTATTACTGATTTCTGATTAACATATCCTTCTATATTTCAACGTTGTTGTATAGTTTCAAAAATGTTTAAAGACATTTTTCTACAACTTTCTTCATTAAATATTTATTTGTATTTTTACAAAAAGAAAAAAAAATCAATGTCATTTCTTTTTTTTAAATAAGGATTAGCATCGTAAAAAAAAGCTTATTCTCATTCTTACGACTTAATAAAAGATAAATTAATGTACAAATTCATTCAAATAAAATCAATGCTACATAGTGATAATTATTATTATCTTTTCAAATGATTGAATTAAATTCAATTTATAAACTAATTATTATTATTTTGAAATTTCTTTTTCTCATAGTTGAATTCATTATTTTCTACTCTTTAACTTTCGTTCCATTTTTTATGGGATAAGTTGATCTAATAAAATACTAAAAATTAAATTTTATTAATAGGTGAAAAAGACTCTCCTTTTGGTAAAATGAGCTAATTTCGTGTCATTCATGTAGAATACATTTTCAATATACCCCTTAGTGATTAAATAAATTGGCATTTACCTATAATATACAAGGATTTAGAGCTAATAAAAGTTACTGATTTCAAATGAGGAAAGACTTTATTTAGGTATTCTTCTACATCAAAAGTACTACCACTGAAAAAAAAGGAAACCCTTCCATGTATTACTAATTTGGAGATGTAAATTTCTTCAGTATGCATATATACTAAAGTTCATAAACGTATCGTGTATGATAACAAATTTGAAAGGTCGAAATTTGCTATTATCATATATGTATTGTGTTGAGGTATATGTGTACTGGGATGCGTATGGAAGTGTAGGAGTTTTTTCTTAGAATTAAGAGTACCAAAACCCATAGTCATTATCAGCTGAGTAGCTAAGTGTAATTAATTAGTGATATAAATAACGACGTATAGACTCAAAAAAGAATAAAAGTTCTACTCCAATTGATATTTTGAAGAAATGATCTCAAAAGAGACATTTGCTCTAATACTTAATTAAAGTTATTGATATGCCGCAGTATATAAGAGCAATTCTACTGCTTCATTTAATTTCCATGGTATGAAATAATGTATTGGACGTCTTATTAACTCTGTTTACCACAAACTATCCTCAAAAACACATTATTGCTCAAACAATGAAGATTTGGAAGGTCAACTTATAAAGGGTGCAATGATCAGATTCAAATCTCAAAACTATTGAGCATATTTCTACAACATGATCTAAAGAGTCGTCAAGTAGAGCTCCATTGACTGACACTTCTCCACATCTTCGCAACACGCTGAGGCAATGGATTTGGATTTCCTAATGTCCTAAGTTCAAGAGATCATCTACAGACCCCTTTCAAGTGGGTCTTGGGGAACTTATGTCCCAGCATATTAGTGTTCTTAATAACCACAATCATCTTTATTTTGATCACTACATAGGTTGGAACGACTCACAGAAGAATAAAAAGATAGGAAATCGAAGATAAGGAAAGAAATAGAAAGATGGAAGGACTAAAGAATCAATTACCATTATATATCTTATTTTCAAACTAAAATTAGATTCAGGAGTTCAAAAGATACAAAATATTATGTGAAGAATAAAAAAAAATGTATTTATTCTTGATTTGTGTAATTCTTAAAAGTGAAGTATTATTTTTTTATCAGAATTTGTCGATCTGACATTTATGTAAATTGAAACAATATTTTGAAATACATTGTTTAGAAATTTTATTTTTTGAAAAGGTTGAGATTAATGAATATAAATACATGATTCAATACTGCACAGAAATTATTTAAAAAATACTTTATTTTAAAAGGAAACATAGCCGTTGGTGGAATGATTGTTAAATACTATGGTCATAATGCATAAAAGCTATTTATCTAATGTAAAACAATAAGATTTGGTTCTAAGCTTTGAGCATTGTATGATGTTATCAAAAAATCAAAGTCATCCATTGCTTTCTTTTAAACACTTTATTTTGTAGATATTATTTATTAGTAGGAAAGATCGGGTAATATAATACTCTAGCAATTTTATGGAGTTATCACACATATAAAGTCCTATCACTACAATATCTCTTTGAAAATGCTAAATCAAAAATCCAAAAAAATATCCATTTTTTATAATAAAAAATGAGATTATTTTATCACTCATTCAAATTGTCAGATTCAAAATTTCAAGGTTCTGATTCAACTAAAAAAAAATTCCAACTAATTTAGTGAAAATATTAAAGGGAGAAAATGGCGGCTGAAAATGTGATTTTTACCGTCATTTGAAGTAACATATAGGTACAATTAATGCTTTTTAGATACCTTGTATTTTTGAAGTCAAGGAGTACTATGGATTTATTTTTGGTTGACTATAATCTATAAATAAATATGATAATAACTGTTGGCAATTAGCTTTAAAATTGAGATGGTATAGGACGTCTGAATAAGGTCTGTTTAAAATCCTAATATGTTTATTTGTTTTATATATATATTAGGAGCAAATGCCATACCAAAAATGGTATAAGTGATTTAAAATTTTGAAGATGACGATTTTTCTACAGAAAAAATCATATGTCTAACTCTAATGTTTCCTCAAAAAAAGTACTCACACCATTGAGAATACACTATTATTGGTTTATACATGTAATTACAACATACCTATTTACATTCATAAACATATGCAATATTGTTCACAATAATGTACAATTTCTTGTATTGTAAACATCATAAATTAAATGTAAGTTACACTTTTAAACTAAAAATCGATATATTTAATGACTTTTCCACATTTTTACTCTAATATCCTTAGAAGTTCAATTTTTTATTTTGTTCTGAGGTGCATTTCTGCTTACTTTAAATGACATTTTTCTACTGTGATAATAATAAATATTCATTTACTTATGAATGTACTTACTTATTCTTTAAATCCGTGCGTCTTTTTTAAAAAATAGATCAATTATTTATATCATTTGATAAAATTGCTGTCAATCCTAAGCAAAAAATGAGACCTGACATCCCTAGATGAATGTATGGCGGAAGAGCAGCGACAGCTGTAATGACGCTTTACTACATCAGCTATTCTCTTACCCATTTATGAGAAAATACATTGACTGTCTTTAAGAGGAAATTAAGACCAATTCTTATCATATCTATTAGAAGATTATAGGTATTATATCAAGGGTTCTAAGTTCACTCAATAAAGCATTTTATTGATTAATTATAATTATTTGTAGATGGCATGTACGTATACAACTCCAGCACAAGGGGTTAGTGCCACATGTTTTCCCCTCAAGAATGAAGGAATAATGAGAAAAGCAATAAAAAATCCTCTACAGATTGTCAACCACTAAAAACATCACACGCCAAAAAATACTTAGGATTTACAGCTCCAAAAGTTGTAATTGAAATGTGGTAAAATATAAATATAATATTAATAATAAGAAAGAAAAGCAGCTGGTATATATAGTCCAACTTGATGTTTACCAAATAAATTCAATAATTTAATTTGTACATAAATGGAATTGCATAATATGTACATATATGGTGCAATAATATGATTTGTACATGATGAGTCTCTACGAAATGGAATTAATAATAAATCAATCATTTGCCAGTTAATTTATTACAATAACAAATTGGAAAGGTGAGGTTGCGTTGAGAGTCGTGATTGTACATAGTGGTGATAGGATCTAAATGTCTTTTTGATCACTTAATTTATTGTCTTTTTTTTTAATTTCTTAAATAAATAATTGATTAAATCTAAATTGGTTAGGGGAAGAAGAGGGGCTCACTAAAATAGGAATCTAAATGCTGCTTTTTTTATTGCTACAAAAAGTTATGCATTAATTCCGCAAACTTATTATTCGCAATTTATCCATACATTCAAGAAGAATAGATAATAATCTTCTCCATATACGTAGTAAGTACATATATGTACGTATATATGTAATTTATGGGACTATCTTATGAAAACTTATTGATCTACTATGAATTGTGTGCTCTCTGCAGGGTAAAGGATTGTACATACCTGCTGAAGAGGCATAAAAAGGCAACCTTCATCATTTAAAACATGTTATTGCATATGCAATATGTACATACATATATAAAAATAATATGTAAGAATGTGTTTTTACAGGGATTTTTCTTTATTTAGAACTCCCTTTTCTGAAGGAGTTGGAACACGACGCTACGCAATGTACACTTGTATCTTACAAATTTGTCTCCAAAAAGATAAAAGGTACAAAATCCATTGGTAGTTTAAATGTAGAACTATTCTTCATTTAAAAGTTGGATTGAATCTGCTTAGTACCCATTGCATCATTGTTTAAAACATTGATAAAAGAGAGAGAAGTAGAAGAGTCCAGAGATGAAAACAAAATAGAGTGTAAAATGTTATGGAATGATGCTGTGAAAGAGATCTATTAAATATAAGCCTAACATTATAAGTAAAGCAAAAGGCTTTAAATCATATTTTAAACTCTAATTTGGCATTAATAGTTATGCTCATGACATAACAATTAACAACACCTGAGGATTTTTGTCAGCTGTTGATCAGTATACTCATTCCCCACATTATTAGTATTTTTAACGCTCATTTATTGAAATAAGAATACTTTTTCTTAAGCTCAGAATATCACATTAATCTGAGAAAAGTCCAGTTGTAAGAGGAAGTAGCATCATTGTTTGACGAAAAATACAAAATTTCGAGCCTTTTTTCTATATTTTTTGGGAGAGAGGTTGAGAGATGGAGCGAGGCTGCGTTGAATATATAAAATAAAGTTCCGATAAATTTTTTTATATTAAAGGTTGAAATGATTTTAAATAGTATAAATGTTCCGAATATTTTTAATGGATATATGATAAGGTATGGAAGTCTAGATATAAAATGGAATGCTCACGATAGTGAAAAACGGAAAAAAGGAGACCTTCATGAGGCTGACTTATTTCTTCTTATATATATTATTTCTAGAAAAATAGCTTTTTTATTATTTAAAAGTTCATTTCTAATAGTATTTTTTTAAATATATCCATTACTCAATTATTAACAAATAAGTTCAACTATTCAAATTAAGCTTATAAATGAAAGTAAATCAAACGATCTATTTTTAAAAAACCTCCAAGTACAAGCATTTATTACATTTTATTTTTTTCCCAATTTCAGTCGTTTGTTTCTCATCAGTCATTACTAACAGTCGTAATGGTGAAAAAATGTTGTGTTCCAAAGTGTCATTCTGGATATGGTAATGAATCCACGAATCCCTTAATATCATTCTATTCACTCCCTCAGGATGAATTCTCAAAAGCTGTCTGGCTGTTAGTTATTCCTCGTCAAGTTAAAGGAGCCTAAGCACCTTTTAAGCATTCACGATTGTGCTCACTGCACTTTCAGGAGATTGATTTGGTCTGTGGAAGTATTGACAAATAGAGAGAATTTCGGATATATAAGTTACAGCAGAAGCGTTATTTGAATCCTTCAGCTATTTCCTACATATTTAATAATCTTACTGAATATCTGTCAACTCTTAAGTCTTAAAAATTGACGTCCAAACCTATTTCATCTGCTAGACTATTAATTGAAAATAAAGGTATTATTGAAGCTGAGAAAACTTTTTTCCAGTAGGATGTCATTAGTGATTTCAGTGATTTGTGCATTAAAATTAGTGATAGAATACTTCCACCTAATATTCACCTCAAACTGATGGATGCTTTGTTCAGTTTTATTGTCTATTCGAACAAACTGATTTTATTGATATCGATTTCAGTATCAAGGTTAAAGTGGATATGTTCTTCGCCCCGTACTTTAAAAATTATAAAGTAAGATCAAAGCTCATCTATCACATCAGAACAGAAGGGACCGTGAATTGTAAAGCACCATCGGTAGGACTAAGAAAGTGAGATATTTCAAAGGAGCCTCTCACTTTGAGTTATGAAAATTTTCTATACCTTGAAGACTTCAATCATTGGTTGAAACAGTGGAAAGAAGAGAGTGTGCCCAACAAAATGGGCCTCACATTGGAAACTTGTACTACTGTTGGCCAATCTACTGATGCCTCAGCTGGTCTGGCCATGTACCTATCATCGGAATGCAACTTTGACTAAGTCCTTCTTGAATAAGTTGAGAATGATTTTATAGAAGCTAGATGTAGCTGGTATCGACAACCTTCGGGTGCTAATTATATTGAATTGACTTCGAAAATATTCAAGTAAATCTTTAATGGTTATTTATTTCAAAACTTATTGAATATTATTTTGATTCAATTTTTTAATGTCATTACAAAAAATTTATCTAAAAAACTTAATGGTAATATTTTAAAATTTAAAAAGATGTAATAGTTTAAACAAAAATTGTTTTGAAATAAGTAAATAAAACTGAATAACTTTTAATATACCTATACCCCTTAGAATTTTTGACTATTAAAACAGTGTAATTAATGAATCTTCATATGATGACTATACACAAGTATATAAAGATTTTTTTTATGCATTATTCACCAAATCAAGCTGTAAGTATAGATAAATATATTATTCATACATTGTTTTCCCTAGCTGCTGAGAAGGATGTACCTACGTCAATTAATTGCACATTAGGTGTATAAATTTGAAAACAAACTAGGGAAACATAAGAGGAAACAAAAAAAAATACATATATACATACATAATTTAAAGACTAGGGCTAAAAAGGGAGCGAGTAAATCCTTGAAGAGCGACCCTCTTTGGACTTTACCGCATTATGTAAACAAAAATAGATAAATAAATAAAAATCCTTAAGAAATTCAAATATAAAAAAAATATTTATAGAAAAAGAAGAGATTTCTTACTTACTTCAAAGAAATAAATCCTTTGGTTTTATATGGAGAGTATAAAGAAATAATATTATTACTAGGAGTTAACGGGCATCAAAAGAATATTTATAAAAGTGTACCTATGGTAGAGGAAGAACGTATTCTTACTAACTCCTCATCATTTATATAGAAATAGGAAACCATTTCAAAAAGACTGACTATTTTTAAATTAGAAAATGCTTTAAGCTTCTTCTTTTTTTTTTTTTTTTTTTTTTTTTTTTTTTTAAATTTGATACCAACTTCCATGTTATTCAAAATGTTTCTCAGTATAAAAGAGAAAGATTTCTAGAAATAAAGGCAAACCTAAAATGGAATTTTTTTGTTGCTACAATTTACATAATCATGACGAAATAGTGTCATCAACTCTTGACAGTAAATTCATAATAGTTATTATCATTATATATTATTTCTCAAAGATTTCTTCAATAACAAAAATAAAAATTGATTCGAAATGAAATGAAATGGTGGTAGTCATTCTCCTCAATTTTTGGAATCTTCTTTATTTAAGAGTTGGAATCCGATTACTTTAAACAAAATATAATTATAGTGTATCAAACGAACGTTGAGAAAACTAACCAATAAGTGGTCCATATTGTCTCTTTCTCTACCTTTGTAACAAAAGGTGGAAGAAAAAGGGCACTAAATTATAAAATAGTTACACAATTATTGTTAGTCTGTTCTTTATTTAGTATGTAGTTAGGAAAAGGTCACAGTTTACAAGATTTAAGTATGATTCGAGTTGACGAAAAAAAGTGATTCACAGCCTATACGAAAATCCCCTTCTTAACAATGTTAAAATCTAAAATATACATTCGTCAGTGTCATAATGAAAGCAGTGTGTTTATCATAATATATATAAAACACCCATTTCCTTTTTACTTTTACTGATAAACATATAAGTATTATACCTTTTTGGAATACTCAGATGGCCAAAAATTAAAAATCTCGATTTTCCGCTTGTGTTACGCTTTTCGTACGTCAATATTTGACTTTATGGTGGATCCCATAAAAAAATGTATAAAGTAAAATGTGCTTAGAATTTTATCGTTTGTGCTACAGCAGAGCCAATTTTGTTGTTATTGTTGTTTTCGCCAGTATACTAGGAAAAGCAAATGACGGGTAAGAGAGAATTCTTCTATAGCAACTGGTGTGCTGATAACTTCATTAATGGAAATATGATTAAATGGCTTTAATTTGTTTTACATTAATATAGTCCTGACTATAATAAAATAATGTGGCCCCTGCCTTTAAGTCTGAGTCACCAATCATAATACGTAGTCCCATTAACATGTAGACTTGTTCATTTACATTAAGTCTTCACTGGTGCTTTCCATTGAAAAGTTATTAAAATGGTTATTTCTATATACAAAAACATAATTTAAAATCAGGACTTTTGTTGTCAACCTCAGGATCATATGTGAAGAAAGGTTATTCTCCTTGTTTTCAATAAATGACAATCGACATTCACCGAGAACTCTTCCTGTATCAATAACACTAATTATGATATAATTCAAGTTTAACAAATCAGTCTCCTGAAAACCAAAAAAAAAACTAAACAAATTAAAAGCTGACAATATTTTCATTTTAATGTGGATAACGTCGTGAGAAAAAAGTAGAAGGATCATCGGCTGTTAAAAAAACATATGAATTGATAATCTTTTAAGAGTAGTATAATTGTGTCAGGGACATTATTGATGATGATGATGATGAAAAATGTACTAATGCTTCAACCCAAGAGCCCATGAAAAGAGCAAATGGAGTTATATTTTTAAAGGAAAAAAACAACAACTAAATAATCCTTGCAAAAAAAAAAAAAATTCCCTCACAAATATACTCTGTGTATATACATATGTATAATATCCATATTATGTATTTTAATTAATCTACTATGAAAATATTTTTGCAGAAAAAAATAAGAATTAACATAACCCTTCATCAACATGAAAAATAATAAAATATCTCTACTTTTAACAAAATATCATTTGAAATTCGTATATGTAGATATATATATATGGGTATGGATAACAATTGTGTTGATTCCCGTCTTTTAATTTAATTATATATATATATATATATAAATTTCTTAAAAGAAGAAAGAAGCAAAGTGGTGATGATGGTGTAGCTGCTAGTTATTATATGAGACTTCTTTAATTACTTTTGTATGTCTTTTTATTTTTTCTATTTTGTTTTCAAATATTTATATGTATGTATTTTTGACTTAATTACTTGGAGACCCGACTTTAGATTATTATTTATGAGGGGTTTTTCTCTTCTTTCTTTCTTTTCTTATTTATACATTTGTACCATTTACACATATGTATGCATAAATATATTTAGACATAAAACTGTACATATACAAAGAACATTAAATATTTAAAAAATTTAATACCAAAAAGTCTACTTTTTAATTTATGAGGAAAAGGATTTATTCACTAGTTTTAATTTATTTTAATTGTATTTACAATTATCAATGAGGGAGAATATTGATGAATATCAAGTCACGCCTCATTACCATTGTTGCACAAAGGTATTTATGTATTATTAATTACTTTGAGTTTCTATTTAATTTTGGGTTGTGGTGCTGTGTGAGGCATGGACGGAAGGTGAAAAAGTATCTAAGTATACTCATACAAGGATGGAAACAACGGTTTTTTTGAAGAGTAAAAAAAAATGAAAAGGAAGAGATTAAGTTACTTTTAAAAATGCAGGGATAAAAAGTTCTTGTTATTATTTTTATGCAATATTAGAACTTTCATGCTTCTTTAAGCACAAAATACCGTATATTTATTTATTTTATTTTTTTGCACATGCATGTATATATTTATATCAAGGGGTTTTTTGTTGGGTCTAAATGTCTGTGTGTATGCTTTAAAAGTGTAAATATGTACGCTATGCAAAGTGTTTTAAGGAATACAAAAAATAATAGTGGCGAAACAATTATATAACTCAAAAATTAACACTCAACCTCTAACTATTTGACCATGATGGTTAACGAGCTTCACCGATTTAATCAGCAGATTTAAGGAGTTGTAGATTAATTGCCCTAGATTATTAACACTATTTTATTGCCCTAAAAAATAAAAATACAATTTTTCATAATAAAAACGAAATCTACAACTAATTCCAAAATAAATAACATTAATTACTTAAGGATTGAGTATTCCATCCTTAAGTAATTAATGTCACTAGTGCCATTTCTAAAAAATTTATTAGCCTTAATAGATTTTTTGACCTCAATATTCTATGGAATTTATCACTTTTCACTTTCCTATATCGTATTTGTATATGAGAATATATTTAAAGAGTTCCACTGTCAGTCTGTGTGATACGTTTAGAGTCCAAACTACATAATATTTTTCCTTGATTTTATAGTATGTAATCTCTTTTGTACAGTGCACAGGAAATAGGCTATTTTTTCAGCCTCCATTGTTGGAGCATATATAAATTTATGGTTTCTTAGTCACTTTTTATTTTACTTCTGTAAAAACTTGTTTCATATAAAAATATTGGCCATATATTTGTACACTCTACCCTAGAATCTGAGGTGTCTATCTTTTAAAATAGTATCTTTATGTTTTGATTAAGTAACTACTAAAACCATCAATGCATAAATCGTAATTTTTTGTGAAGGGATTAATACAAGATCAGAGTCAAATAAAGGTTTATTTCAAGTAATAAATATTGCTCACTACGTATATAGTCTTATACATCAGTGGTCATCAACCTTTTTCTATCTGCAGACCGGTCGACACTTGATAATTTTATTGTGGACCGGGGGGGGGGGGGGTTGAAATATTAATTATATCAATAAACGTGAATCCACTTTGTAGTCATATATAACTTTATTAGCACATTGCTCAGACATTACAATGCTACTATAACATTATGAAGTAATAACTTTATTGCTCCATCGATGTAACATATAACATCAAAAACGGTCCTTAATAGTAAACCAATAGGAGCCTTGAGCTTGTTTCTGTGCAACAAGATGCGCGGAGAATATGTAGTAGGCATTGTAGCTTGTTGTCTATGAAATCTGACGAATCGATTAAGAATTATCGTCCCAGATTTAGATAATAAATAAAACAGAAATAATTAATTAATTCTTGTGCCGCCCGGTACTGATTGATCCACAGACCGGTGCCTGTCCTCGGCCCGGGGGTTGGGGACCATTGTTATACATCATATGTAATTTTTATTCCTACGAACTACAAATAAAAATATTCCTTTAAATATGGTCTCTGAATGCCCTGCAATGCTCAGAAAGTACTGTTCCTTATTAATACATAGAAACAGCACAAGAGGTAAAAATTTCAGAATATAATTTCTCAGAGTCTCGACAGATTCACAATATTCATCTCCTTAGCTATGGCGATGATACAAATTATAATGTGGCTATGCTTGGGCTATGATTTGACTATTTTTCTTGGGATGTCAATGAATTTTTTGAAGAAGAAGAAAAAACTGGCACATTATTCGGTTATCCCTTTTTAACCCCCAAATAATCCATATCCGTCGAGTCCTTGTACAAAGTGTAATTTACAACTCCATTCATGTAACATATATCCTGAATTGAGAACGCTCCATTCTTTTATTGTCATCTCACTTTTTTTTTCTAATCTCTGTATTGTTCGTTTCGATATTTCTGTACATACATACTTACATATCTAGGTACGTGGATCCTTATATGGAAGGGAGGGGGGGGGGGGGAATGTTTATAACTTTTTTTTTTTTGAAAAAACAAATCCAGAAATAACGAAGAGGATAGTTCTTTATATATACTATGTATATATATTTTTTGTCAAATCTAATGGTTAATGTTCCCCCAGTGACTCATTTAGTCTCTTTTTCTTTATTGTAGGTATGAGACACGAAATATTCCTATCGGTGAGATGATGAAACTTTTTAATAGGACCTCTATGCATTTACAACATTTCATTGAGCACAAATGAAAGGGGGGATAGGAACAGAAAAGCTTTCATAGGAAACTTTAGGATATAAAACTTTTTTAAAGTTTGGGAAAGCAAAAAAAAAACAAAAAAAAACTCTAATATTTTTTTAAAGAGCCCTGAAAATATATCATTTTTTTTTTTCAATAGTGTCTTTATATTTATATATATATATATATATATATACAGAGTAATAAAGTCTATACTGTCTCTGTATAATTATTTCTATTTTATATATATATATATATATATATTGCCATAACTTTTATATTTTGACAGAAAAGTATTTTTTTTATATTTATAAATAGAACACAACTTATATATTAATTTGTTGTATTCTTCTTTAAATACACACAAATGAGTCACTCTTTCTTAATAAATTAGTTTTGATATAATGTTTCGCACTTTGCATTAAATTTCTTATCATGACCTCTCCAGAAAAGAAGAAGTGAAAAAAACGGAGGGAATTGGATTAATCATTCTCATTACTTATATTGCAAAAAAAAAGAAAAAAGAAAAAAATACACTAACAATTAATAATTTCCTTTGCAATGTAGACGATTTCAGTAAGAAAAGGCCGGATAATAATCTTAAGGTTGTGTGATTAATTTGATAAGCCTCAAATGTGTCCATTTTTTTATTTTAGAAATAAGGAAAATTGAATGTTTATTCATTACCAGATAAATTCCTTAGTCATCATTTTTTTATATTGATATTGGTTTTTGAAATACTCGGATGATAATATATGACACATGAATTAACACATAATTTGAACTATTTAGTTTTAAATTATAGAAAATAATTTTACAAGTTTAAGGGTATTTTTTCTTTTTACTTTCAATTTGTGTCAAACATACAAAAGGAGTACAATTATCGAGAAATTATAAATAAGGATTTCTTAAAAAACTGACGAGGTAATTTAAAAATAATAACTTGTAAATTTTTATAAGCAATAGGTCAAGTGCCAAAAAATTTAACTATTTGAATTTATTTTGTTTAAAAAATAATCTACTAATCTATTTTACTTCAAAATAATGATTAAAAACCCAGTTTTTATCAAATTTTGAACCAAATTGTGTATATAAGAAAGAAGAGACTCTTTTCTCAG
The DNA here is from genome assembly GCA_963680855.1 of Lepeophtheirus nordmannii. NCBI lineage: Eukaryota > Metazoa > Arthropoda > Copepoda > Siphonostomatoida > Caligidae > Lepeophtheirus > Lepeophtheirus nordmannii. The sequence goes on from OY804520.1 coordinate 33,509,047, forward strand.
TATTAAAGGATCTCAAATGATATATGAGTACATGTTTGGAATTAAAATTAAATTTTGAGTATAATAAGTTTATTTTCATTTGCACTTCTTCCTATATTTATTATTCTTTAAATTTCGGTCAAACGAATATAAATACAGATTAAAAAAGTGAAATTATATTTATTCATTTTTCTTGAAAATCTGACGAGTTATGAGAAAGCTTTTTGAAGATTTGTAGTTAAAGCGTAATGTAAAATTTAATTTGAATTTTTATACATTTTTATATCTATAAACTTTATGTCAACAGAGTGTCTCAACAAAATATAAATCAAATCAATATTAAGTTTAAGGTAGATCCAAGAAGTATTCATAAATTATATTTATTTTTCATTCATTTTATTCTTTTTTATGATTGTACTAAGAAAGCTGAAAGCCATTAAATAATTATTCTTGATATTAAGCTGCATATGAAGGTTTTTAGTAATACTCAGAACTAGGGTGTATTTTTTAGATGAATATTCTTATAAATAACTAGTTTGAATCGACACACACAAGTTATTTTTTATAATTTATGTTTCATTAGAGTATGGTTAAATTTTTATATTTTTAATTTGAATTTTGTGGCTGTCTACTTATCAAAAGTTGCTCTTACGCACTAATAAAAATGTACTCTGCAATGTCTCAGTCCCATAGAAAAAAAAAGTTTTAAAGATGTTTTCAAAAAGTAATTGAAATAATGAATTTTCATAATTTTTCTAATAATATGATTTTTTAGTATTTAAAAATTCAAATATTACTATCAATAATCAAAAAAAAAATAAAACATTAGTTCAGGGTATTTAGCACTTTTACTTCTAATTGTATTAAATATAACTTTTAAATATCGCTAAAAAATGCATTTGAAACGCATCGCGAGTAAGTTTTACATTGTTTGGTATTGATTTTCAACAATGAAATATAATTACAAAAGAGCTGGAAATATTTAATATTTTGTATAAATCAAACAGATATAATATTATTATTCAATTAAGTGGAAATTTGTCATATGGCTATGTAATATTAAGTTTTATAATAAATTAAGTATCCGTACATGTAAAACATTTGTTAGATGAGTTATCAAAAAACAACTATCAAAATAAAACTTTTATACGATTCCTTCAATTGGCAAGCCTCAAAATTCTGTTTGACACATATGTAATTTGTTTTTCAGTAATAATCTTTCATATAACATTTTTTCTAAACGAACCAATATTCATTTGAATTTTTTTTTTAATTTATAAAAGAGACAACTTAATGTGTATTAGATAGTCCCGTTTTGGTTGTAAATAGTTTTCAATCTTAGTCTAAATATTTCCTTAATCTACCCAAAATTATATTTGTTAGTGTTCCGTTTTTGGAGGTAAATTGTTTTCAATTAATTAATTTGGTATTTTTCCACTGAAGGAGCCATTTTTTTTTTCATAGTTAAAAATCCAGCATCCTGCCAAAAATAGTTCAAAGGTCTAAAAGTAGGAAGCTCAAAATCTGTGGTTACTAATTCTTCGGCACCCACCGTATGATTCAGAAAAAATTAGCCACAAACATTTTTATCAAAAAATTATTTTACCGTATCGAGAATTTACTGAATTTTTAGACCCCCGAAACCATTTTTGGTAGTATGCTGTATTTTTAATTATAACTTTAATTTAAAACTAAATGGTTATGAGTTTTTAAAACTGAAGTCTACTCTTTCAAAACCTTCATTCCTTATACCTTTTGATCATAATACTTCTATTCTAAAAGTGACATTTTCTACAGATAATACTATAATTAAATTTCATTTATTTTATCCACAAGAGTAAAAATAAATTAGGAATTGATAAATTCCTTGAAGAACCTAGAAAAATATCAGGGTACAGATGAATCAAATTGCTCAGAGTTTGCACTAATTATCGACTCTAATTATCAAAATGGTGCCAAGATGAAATCTACCATAAATGTTTGCCTCTGAAAGAGCTATCCCGTCCTGAATATCTATTAATTTTTTTTTTTACACTAATTATATTGGAAATCATTCTGTTCCTCTGAATTAACCCCATAAATGTAATGCCCAAAAATTTGAAAAAAATAAAAATTACGCGAATTTGTCCTGCAGGGAATTTATTTGTACACACCGCTACTTCTAAAAGCATGAAAGCATATATGTAATTACATATATACTATTGTTGCCAAAACGAATGCATATTATTTATTTGTTGGACTCGATGTACCTAAGGATCATTAAAGGATAATTGTTTATAGATACATACATAAGTACATATATTTTTATATCTTTTATGTAGTACCTAGTAAATATAATCTATTTATGCATGCCCATGCATGCAAGTGGGCTGGTAGTAGCTATGTACATAATATGTATGTAAGAAAATCCATTTATTTATTGTAATCGTTAAAATAATCAAGATAAGTACGTTTTTATTGGTTCAATTTATAAATCGGTGTAAGATATACTAATAATGTAGTATGTAGAATCCTACACATATAAATATATATATATATATATATATGTATGTATATTTGCATGAAAATTTGAAAACATAAATTAGCCAGATTTGAAAAAATTTGCGCCCCCTTAAGTACTCTATTAAACTAATGTACTAAATATTTACATACAATTATTTGAGTACTTGCATAGACATCGAGCGTTTCACTGACTGACGTCAGAGTTTGCAATATAAATTGAAGTGATGACGTCATGTTGATATATAATTATTAATGCCTTAGAGAAACAAGGATATTCAGATCCAATTAAACTGCCGAAACTCGTTATTAAATGGCTAGACTTGTACAATTAATTTTGGTCTTGATCTATTACGGACCAAAAAGGTGCATATAACAGTATAATACACTTTTTTGATGGACGATACAGATTAAAGTCCTTTTATTTGTCGATGCAATTGTGACATCAAAATTATCGACTGTAATTCATTATTTTTCTAAATTTTAATGGTTTTTATTCCTTGTAAATTTTGGTTGTTCATGTCTCTTCCAAGATGGCATACTTCCAGTATGAGAGCGGTCCCTCTATTCATTAGGCCACCTTTTTAAAAGGAGTAAGGAGATGATGCAATTCATAAACTCAGCTCCATTTAAGGATAAGCCAAATCCATGGATCCATTTTATACCATTATAGAGTGTTTTCATGTGACGTCATCATACTGAAAGTCAGTCATTTTGTATGAGGCATACACAACCAAATCAATTTGAAAATAAATAAAAATCCTTGCTCCTGCATACATGTACAACAGATTAGTTTCATTCATTTTTAAAGTCATTGAAGAAAATCTGTACATTTTGTTTATTGATTGACTATATCAGTGCTCTATGGTGCTATACATACCTCCAACATGGCCTCACTTTCAGTTTATTATGTACATAATCTGTGACATGAGCGAAAACGCTTTATACATTATTTGTGAAGTTCAAATCTTGATTTTAATAGCATTTGATGCACAAATGGAAAATATATATATATACGTACAATAGCTTTTGTCCTTTATATATGAACTTTGATTCGTTTGCACTTTATTTCTTTGTGAAAACTCCTTTTTGTCAAATAATAAATGCGAAAAAATCATTTTACAGAATATGTTTTTGTCATGCTATACATATATGTTAAGTATTTTCCTAAATTTCTTCATTCACAAAAAAATTTGCTAAACAAAGAGTGTAGGGAAATATTACTTTGTAGAGTTTTTAAGTTACTTATAACATATTATTACTTCATTTAAAAGCAATTTACTTATAAGTATATTACTTATTACATTGAAGCAGCAAAAGTAAATCTTTTCTATATATTACTTCATTTTTATTTTCGTACATTAACTATATGTTATAAATCATTTCAAATTGAGAAATTGCAAGAATCAAATTTCGAGAACAACGATTATTATTATTCTAAGATTTGACAAAAAATAGTTTTCCTCATTCTACTGATGTTTTATTAAAGAGAATTTAAAATAACACATTTTAACAACAAATATTTTGTTACAATGATAAAATAATGATATTACAGTAAAATATTACAAAGTAACAAGTTACTACACAACACTGTTAACAAATCAAAGTCAACCCCCTCCCCCTCCTTTTATATAATATTATTTGACCTTCAACACATTTATGATTAAAAGGAAAGGAGGCAATACCTAATCGTGTGGATGAATGCATAGTCAAATAATACCTAGCCTTAAAATCCCCTAAAATATCCTACTCTTAATTAAATTGTAGTTCGTTTTTTCTTTTCTTTTTTTTCCTATTTTTCTATTTTTTTTTTTTTTTTTTTTTTTGTAAAGCTCATTAACTCTAATACGAAGAATCATGCTACGTGGAATTTTTTATATATTTTATTTATATGCATAAAATGATATTAAAATTGCTTATAAGACATTTAGTCTAACAAAATGCAAAAGAGAATTTTGTGCGTCAAAAATGTGCCAGTAAATTAGAGCATTTATTTTAGGTAATTTAATGATTTCTTCACGATTTTTAGTTTATGTATGTTATATATATTTTATAGGGTTTTTTATTAAAACTATTCTTATTAGTATAAAGTATAAAATGAATACCGATAGAAAGATAGAAAATAATAAAATACTACGGTTGGGATAGCTATAAAATAATCATAGCTAAACATTTTAGTTTAAAGTTAACCCTCTCAATTAAAGCCAAACACTTGTTCCTATGTTTTGTCAACATATTATTTAAAAATAAAAAATCAAACAGAATGTTAAAAAATGTACACTACACCGTAAGAACATTCTATAATATTTAAAAACAACTAAGTATATAAATCATAAAATCAACGTCCTTGTCCTTATCTTTCCATATAGACTCATTGAAGGGTGGGGTAGAATTTTCAAGACCTTTAGTGGGAAAACTTAACAATGTCAGTGACATAATTTCACTCTGTATCCTCGGAACGGGGTATCCTAATGAAAAAGGCGGCGTAACCTACCGCAGAAGCAATAGAAATCTGTCTCGGCGAATCAAAGTCAATGATACCATTATTGAGAAGTTAGATAGCTATTTGAAGAAAGGTATAGTGCCGTAATTGTATTTGGGGTCGTAGTCAGTCAGACTCAAAAGACCAACAGTCAATCTGAAAAAATATCGAAGCACAGATAGCACTGAACATCTAGCAAATGTATCTTCCCATAGTCCTTCGAGTTAAAGAAAATACATTTTGTTTAAATTTGAAACTCTGCAGTGAGCTTCTTATGCTCGTTAAGTGAGGGAGGATCCATTACCTATTACTCTTTCCCATGTTTGGGGCAGATCAAGAAGATTAATGTATGTTTGACTTAGATTCTTTGCATTCAGGTTCAAGAAAGGTTGAAGCAACATTTTTAGGAGCCAAGGAGTAGGGGATATATTAAACCTAGTTGATCTAAGCAGAAGGTAATAAGACTTTTCCCTATATTCTACCTCTGAATTCTTGCTATACTTTGTTCAAATCCCTTGGGTAAAGGACTCAACATCAATCTTATCTAGGCTATCATGAACTCCAAAGAACGCTTTTTCCTTTAGATTCTGACAAAAAGATGTCAAATCATACATTGAGTATTTTACAAGAGTGTCTGACATGTAGCCCAGACAATTGATAGGCAAAACAGAAGAAAATTGGACAAGTTAGTATAAATTGGACTGCTTGAAATGGAAGAACGTCATTTTTTCTTTGGGTTATAACATATATCAACAATAATTTTGTCGGTAAATTTTGGGCAGAACATGACCCAATTGAACAAGTCTCTCACAAAGTTGTTTTATATGTATTTATTTGAGTTTAAATATTGACTTTTTTCTCTAATTTTTTAAAACAACAAATAAACAATGAAAAAAAAAACACACACACACAAATTCAATACATTTGATCTACTGTTTGCAGAGTAAATAAATATAATGTGAAAGCAAGCAAATGACCAATTAATTTATTCTAGAATAATGCATTTTTATATAATAGCTGCTTTGACAGACCATTGTATTTCTACCTATTCAATTAACATCAACAGTTCTTTAGCAAGAAAAAAAAAGGTTATTTTTTTACTTTAAATCATTTTTGATGTAATGAGTGAACCAAATCAATTTTTTGGAAAAAGTATTATGATATATGCATTAATGTGCATAATACTTGAGAGAAAATAAAATGGATTGACATGCACTTATCGAAGAACGTTTGTTTAATGTTTTCCTACTGACGAGAATGCCCATACATACATACATCTAATAGCAATGTATTTTTTTAAGGGATATTCGTCATTGAGTTGTTATAAAGATAATGGCATCAATTACTTTAATTAAATTGTCCTATTACCTATAGTTAAATATACTCATTGATTCAAAATACTGTAATGGAAATCGTTTATAGCGAAATGTAATGTATGGTACGTATATTTTTCTTATACCTAAGTAACTGCAGTGCATTGAATAGAATGTAAACTCAATTTAAATGCATTACATTTGACAATAGAGAGATGAGGGAATGGAAGATGCAGAGGGGGGGAGGGAAATAGGGTTGAATTGCATTTACTCACTTAATCTACGGTGTTTGCACTAATTATTTTATCAGAATTCCATATGATAACTCTAAAGGCTTATTTATAAGCTAAAAAATAAATAGCAGCACTAAACATTTATCATATCTAAAGCTTACATAACTCTTGAGATTATTTCATTGTCAAGTTTCACATTATAATATCAACTAATATAGTAAGAGTCCCTTTGTTTGTTCGTATTTTTAAAGGAGTATCAGAGTTAGTCAGGATGACTAAGGGGACAAGGCTAGGAATTTATAAGAGTAATTGGACCCAGAAAAAGACATTGATAATATCTTGTCGATCTCTAAGGTTATCCAAGGTCGTTAGGTGCTCATTTTGTGATCAAAATTCTATTTGATGTCTTAGGAGGTTTTCTATAAAGTCAAAAGTTTCAGAAAATGTTCAATTTAGGGGGTTCGAGTGAGGTTAAATACCTCTACGAAGAATTAAAATGGTGTGCCACAGGTTGCTGTTTTAAGGCTAATGTACGTATATTGAGATGTTGAAAATAACCAGACTTTGAATTTATTGGCTGGAACATGATTTAAACAGCAGGCTTTGTCAATTATTTTACAAATTGAAAGTCTACCAAAAAATAGAAAATTTACTCTTTTTCATTATATATATGAAAAACTATCTTTTCTTTTTCAAGTTTTTTATAAGTACATAAATGAATTTTTATTAACATTTTAAAAATATCTTTATCTCGAAGTTAATGTTGGAAAATTGAGCCCGTAGCTTTGGTATAAGAATTGATTCTAAGAACTGGTATGATTGAGATTTATTTTTGAAACAGTTGATCGAGAATCGGTGGATCTAGATGGGTGATTTTAAGGTTTTTTTAAGGTTTCCTGCTAAAACCGGTTCCATTCAAGAAACCCTTATACACACAAGAGCTAACTATTTGAAACATCATATTTGCATCGAAAGGATATTTTATTCCAAAATGTACTCTTTTCCATTAACAGATAGTAATTAAAATGACAAAAAAAGCATTACCTGTACACATGATGTGTAGTTTTTTAGAATTTCAATGTGCAAACCCTTCAACAAAACACTTTTTTTTGCCATTTAGTGTACTTTTTCTCATTTAAAAGATCAAAAGGCAAAATAAATAAGTCATACAACTTTGGTTATTGCACTACACCCTAAGGACAAGGAATTTCATAGGCAACAATATCGATTTCATCCATATATTAACATATATATCATATATTTTATACTTATAGACTAACTACAAGAGAAATTTGGAGGTCAGGTTACTTCTCAACTTTCAGAACATACTTATACTTTGAGTTTCATAATTAACTAAACGTATCTCAAAATGGCAGAATGTAAAAATATTTCATTATTCACTGGAAAATAAATTGATTTTCTACAAAATGCAGTGTAAATTTCCAAAAATGGTAGCAAAAAAAAACAAAGTTAGGGTGAAATATTTCACTTTCTTAAATAATTTTATTCCAAAACAAATAGTATTTCGGTTTCTAATCATTACATTAAAAGATTTTATTTGAAGCATAAATCACAGGATTTTTTTTTGCTTGGTTTTGTTTTGTTTTTAAGAGAGAAATTGAGTGTTTAAGGGCTTATAATTCATAATTTGAACCAAAAAATTAATTTTGCTTGAAGTAATTAAATTATATTGTTCATAATTCCATAAATTGTGATTCATTTCAATTGAAATATTATGATATCTACACATAATCTTGAATAATTTATAGCCTAAAAAGTTGATAAGCATTTATTCTATGAAGCCTTTCTGATTATGAATATTCTTACAAATCAAAGGTATAATATTTCAGAAAATAAATTTATTCTATCCCTGGTTGAGTAAATTTAAATAACGGATTACTTTTTATTGGAGGAAAGAGTCAAGGAGTTTCGTGGAGGGAGCAACTTTAAACCAATTCTTTTGGTGTGGATTTAACATAGAAAATATATATTTTTAGAAATATAGGTAGTTACACCTTTAAAATGTTTGTTTGTCAGTCTGAGAAGTATAAAATCCAAAAATAACCCATGGATTAAGATGATTTTTGGCATGTGATTCCTGCAAGTAAATGGATAACTTTTTTCCTACTTTTCTACTCGCAAGATGTTTTTGGAGGGCCTGTTACCTCAGAGATTTATTATTTTCTCATACACTCTTGGTATTTCTGTAAAAACTTATTTTATACAAAAATATTGGTCATATAGTTAACCACTCTGACCTAAAGTTTGAGGTATTTAACTTGACAAATGGACTGTCTATATAGATCTTAATTTTAGTAATTACTCAAATCATTTGCACAGAGATTTACACAAAGTCAGAGTAAGATAGAGGGTTACATCAAGAAATAAATATTGTGTAGTGTAGAGTTTCAAACAGTAAAGGCTATTAATTTTGCATCCCTTCTGATGCTTATAATATAGAAATATTTAGATTTATATATTGAAATGTAATACATTAATAAAATTATTTTTAAAGCTTAAATAAAAAACTACGAAAATATATTTTTGAATAGGATTATCTCAACGAACTGCAATGTGCAGAGAGCATTGCAAGTATTCTCTATGTACAAACATACATTGAATGAATACATAATTCAATTATAACTCTGGTTTTATCTCTTGAATTACTTCTTGAAGATTCTTGTTTGATGGTAGGTAGGTATGTATGAGCCTTAACCAAATAATTTATTTGGTTTTCTGTTAAAAGAATTCTTTAAAAAATTCTTTTTATTTTTCTAAATAACAGGTTATTTTGTTTTGTGTGTTTTTGTTTTGTTTTTGTTTTTTTGGTATCAAACCAATATATTGGCTTTTAGAAAGCAGTTTTATAACAAATGAAAAAAAGAAAAATAATAAAGTGAACTCTTTTTATTGTTCGTAGGTACATACTTTGGATAAGATTCTATTTATCGAACTCAATACCTCTTTATCAAACCAATAGTTTTTATTATTTTAAAAATGAAGAAATCAAAGTGAATGATGAGGGGAAAAAATATCCTATAGAGAAGCTATCATTACGTCAAGCTTGACTAAAAGGCACTTCTTTCTATAGTATAAGAATTGGTAAATTAATTTATTGTGCAAAAGTGCTTATAATATAATTTAATAGAGATGTTATCTCCATTAAATGATAACAAATTGTAAAGAAAGAAAATGATATTTCATTAGATTTATTGGGTAATTCAAGGGATTATAAGGTCGAATCTATTTTGCCAGTTTTATATGTTCTCAATGTGTGCTGTGTTTTTCCACCAATTAATTATTCCAATAGGTAATTATGTATATACATGGGGAAATGAAAATGAAAATTTGATGGATTTTACAAGGCTTGTGAAATTTTCTTAGAGTGACTTATTCTATGAATTATTTAGTATCTGGATATACAAAAGACACCCAGCCTCCTTAATACCCACTTGCAATTATAAATAAATAAGTGATTACTTATTCTTGAATATAATTGAAGATATGAGTTATAATTTATTTATTGTTTGAAAGTGATGAATCAGTGTTGTGGAGAAACAAACCTTTCACCCAGAAGACTCTCATTGAAAGGTGTTGAAGATGGAAATGAAGTTATGTAGTGTCTAGTAAAAAAATTGGTTACAACATTTCATTATTTAAGAAATGAAGGAGAGCCTCTAATGCAATTCGTAATAATTATCAAGTATGACTCGATTTGAGGAAATTTTGATTTAATTCCTACATAAGATTTCCTTTCGTTTCAACTCCCATCCAATATCTACCTAATTGACAAAACTAAAGTACTTTTATAGTTTCATATTAAACCATATACTTATAGCCTCATTCATCACACATCAGATATTACAAGCCATAATAAATAGTGTCTTTACGAGGTATCTATTTAATTCATTGGAACAAATGATTTCCCTTTATTAGGGAAATGTTAGTTTCAAGTTTGTTGTTTGAAATTTGCTTAATGAAGCCTTTTATATCGTCTTCCAACTTTCATTCAGGTTTTTTTTACCAGCGTAGCAACAAGGAATTACACAGATTGATATAATATTTAAAGTCTAGAGAGAATAATTATTTTTATGCACTTATATTTAGTTGGTGATAAAATAAAACCTTCGAAATTGAATCAAAAGAGAGAGAGAGAGGTGATACTAAAGGAAGGTTGAGTGATTTTTAATGTGAATAATATATCCAGATGTTAAATAACCTGTACTTTATTATACCTGTACTGTAAATGTTCTTTTGAAGGCGTTTAATGGTTGGCAGAATATTTTTTTTAAGGGGATTAAAAATGTCTTATTTAAATGGAAAGGAATTAATATCACTCTTTGAAGAATGAATGGATTTTGTTTGGTTTTTTTTTTGGTAAAAGAAAATGTGAATCTAGATAATATTAATAATGATAAATAAATGATAATCCTTCAAAAAGAGTCTAAGATTACGAAGATACATCATAGAAATGGATAAATAGATATAGATATACATATATATGTATTTTAAGGAGACTTTATGGAAAAAATAGCCTTAAAAAAAAGATAGACTAAATAGCTTATCAAATTATGGTCAGTTTTTTTTTCATAAGAAAAAAATATTAATTTAATAAATAAATCATAATGTATCTTGTCAATTTCATAGAGGAGGAAAAAAACGCATTTCCCAAAATTTATTAATTAATGAATTCCCATATTTTTTTCTTCTTTTTAAAATATAAAAAATATGAAGCTTTCTTTTTTTGTACAATATTTAAGTATTCAAATTATGTAAGATATTATTTTTAAGAAAAAAAAAGTTTATCCCAGATTTTAAAAACTATTATTATTATTATTGAAATATCAATGTTGTAAAAAAAACTATTGTGGGATTACAATTCCCAGATATTTAAACCTAAATATAATATTTATACAAGAGTTACCTCGAGCAAAATACTAATGTATTTTTTGTTTGTTGACCAATTATTAAAATTTAAAATTAAATAAAAACTTTAAATCAAATTGAATAATTGATATTAACGGAAGAATTGAATCAAATAAGTAATTCAACGACTCAAAGGTGCATTAAAATCAGTCTCCCTAAATTAATTTTAAAAATTAAAAAAAAGTTCATAATTTCGTTTTCACACTAGTATAGAGCAAAAAATCTTTCAAGGAGATCAAAAAGCTAACATTGATTGTTTTAACCCTATGTCAATCATTGATAGCAAAAATGTATCGTATTATTACAAGGGTTTGGACTGAAAGGGATCAAAAATACAGCATTGTTAAATATCAAGTAAATTAACAAAAATATCTGGGTCCAGTTAAACGTTGATTGTGACATAGCTATCAGGAAAATATATCTGGTTATAGAACTATCCAAATATATAGAGGGTTAATAAGATATAGAAGGACAGCCCTGGGTTGTGAAAAGGATGTAATTTCGGTATGAATCCTCATATTGACTTCTCAAGGTCATCAGAATGAAAGGGTCAGAATTGTGGAAAAAGTTATATTCAACTTTAAAAGTAGATACAAATTTTAAATCCTAGAAAAATATTCCACTCTGTGCTATAGATGAACTACAAACAGTTCAAAGCTTCGATCATTAGGGCTAAAAAATAAAAAAAATATTTTAATAATAGGAATCAAGAATATGTTTCTTCATTCTCACATTTAAAGTCAAATTCCAGACTAGAGAGTGTATCAAATTAGTAGATAAGGCATTCAAAATAAACTATTAATACATGCTCGGCGTGTGTGCTTGTTTTTATATTGGTGTTGTTTTTTAAATTCAATCTGATCAAATTGTTTTTTGTATTTCAATATTCTTTTTGTTTTGTTTTTTCTGTCATTAAAAAATGAGTTAAATACAAAAATATTTTTTTCTTATTTCACCTCTCCCCTAATAACTTTTTAATTGCTTTTACTTCAGATAGATCCTCACAAATGATTTTTTTGTATCTAATTATGTATACAACATACAATTAACTCAGAGTAAATATGCATATATGTATGTATGTATATAAATTGAATTCAACTTCATTAATCTGTCTCAAATTTTAATACTTTAAATGCTAATGATGGTTGCATTTAATGATGATGAAAAAAAAATTAAAATAGAGGAATAAAAATCATTAAAATTCTAGTAAGTTAGGAAAGTTAAGTTGATGAAATACATAGGAGAAGAAAATGAACTGACATCAATTAACGTTCATTATAGTATACCTTTATATTTTTCCTGTCATTTTCACACATTTATTATTTATTAAAATAATCATTTACATTTAATTTAAATAAGTAAAGTGGAAACAGAAAAAAAAAGAAAGTTGATTGAATCTCTCTATTTTTTTTCTCTTTCTTTTCTTCACTTATTGTATGGATTTACATATAATGTATATGATTACAAAAATTGGACTTTTTTCTATATTTTAAACAAAAATAGATTGCTTAATTTTATATACGTGATTCCATATACAAATCTCTAATTACATTAAAGTGCTTTGTAGTTTATAAAAACACCGTTTTCAATTGTCCAACAACTTGCCCTTAATCGATTAATATGGTTCGTTTGAATGTAAATTTGTATGTATGAATTAAAAAAACAAAGTCACTGCTTAGAAAATGGGGCCTTTTTAAATTTAATATTCATATTCTATGATGTTCTGTTCTTTTTTTTATATACCGGGGACGTCATATGCACATTTTATAAATTAAAACATATTATATTTGGATATTCTTTGTGGGAAGAAGATTCTAAATTATCTTCCCGATCCTCTGGGATCTATCATGGGTCCTTTTCCAATCTCCTGTCTATAACAGTTTTTTTAAGCTTTTTATTGTTTATTGGTACATGGAGTTTGTTTATAAATTGAGTGTATGTCACTACTGGTATGAAAATAATAAAGGTGAAAACATGACGTCATAAAACATCAAAATTGAATTTAAAAAGACATGATTTCCAAATCAATGACTAAGTTTTATCCATTTAATAAATATACATATACATATTTACACTCAACAATTATGGCCAACTTGTTAGACCTTGCAAGGATCCCTTTAGAAACCCTTTTTGTGTATGGGGTCACTAACCTAGAAAGTTTAAAAAGAACCAATTTATATAAAAAAATAAAAGATAAATGACTTCTTTTTTTTACTGGTAGCCATTACAGGAAAGCTACAGGACTATACTATATATGATTATACTCCTTGACGTGGAAATGATAACTAATTAATCATTACCAATGACATTATTTTTCCCAAATGTAGAAAGTATTTTTTATTTGAAGTTATTCAACTGGTGTTCTTTGAAGTACCTATGATTCACGAGAGACTGCAATGTACGAATGTGAGAAAAACAAAGAAAATGTAAATAAAGAAGAAATGGACTATCCTAAATAACAAGACTCAAAAAATTTAGCTACATATATCACAACCAAGTGGAAGGTTTCTTCAAGACGAATATTTGCTTTTTCTCAAAATAAAAAAGTTTCAAAAATATTGTTTCAACCAATAATAGTAGTCATATTCACTGTTGAGTCAGGTATGTTCTGTGTTCAGAGGACTCAAGTTCAGAACACACTCATGAAAGATTTATTTAATATAGCTGAAAAAATATATGGTACACGTGTTTTAAATTATGTTTCATTAAGGAATGAATCTCATTTGAAGTCCATCATATTTTATATTTCTTGATAATTTGTGTTCAGAGCATATTTTTGCTTATGTTCTTTTATTCTTTCCTCTGCAGACTATTCATATTCAAGGCAATCAGACCTCTAATCAAGAAATACTGCTATAGCTTCCCAAGATGATAATGGATCAAGACACTGATTTGTTCCATTGACATTGACTTTAAACATTTAGGGATTTCGTATTTTAAATCGAATAAGGATTGACAAATATTTTACGATAGAACTTTCCTTCAACAGTGAGAATATAAGAAAAAACATTAATTTATTTTGTTTTTTTATAAGGAAAATTATATTGAGTGGGTTGTAGGTATTTCAAATACTCATGGAATTAATCAAAAATTTGTGAGTGATTCATTGAAATATGAATTACAAATGAGTTATTTTTCTCTATCTTGCATTGAAAAAATTCCATTTTTTTTACTCTTGTATATTCAAAAAAGGTGTTTAAATATGTCACGACATTACCCTCCGTGTTCCATATAAATTCGTGTATATAACACAAAACATGTGTGTTTGTGTATGTATATAGTGTGCTCTAAGAGTATAAATTAAGGCTAAGCTTTAAATCCTTAATACAACCAGGCAACATAGGCTTAATGGATCTTGTCACTCACAATTAATTGAACATTCCTTTTATTTAAGGGGGATTGTTTTATAAAGGTTGGGGGAGAAGGGGGTCAGGATTTGGAATTTGGTAAAGGGGTTTTTTTATAATAAGAGTAATAACATATTTAGTTGATGTGAACCATTATATTTTGAATCTGTTTACGTCTGTTTTTTAAAATATCTGGCTTCAAAATAGAAATAACAAAAATAACTTCTTTACAAGATTCACGGAAAAATCAGATACACATCTTCCCACTCATTTGTTTCCATAGCCAATACACATTGAGCCAACGTTTCTCATATAGAAGAATGGATTTCAAACACATGCTCACGTGCTGCTGATAATTGAATATACATGCTTAGAATGATTTCGCTTCTTCCTCTCTCTCTCTCTCTCTCTCTCTCTCTCTCTCTCTGTAAGAGGGAGCTTCTATATGTATACACATACTCTATACAACCAAAGATAGAATACTTCAGATCCATCCATCAATCAAGGAATGGTTGAGTGAATTTGGAGCAGTACATACATTTATACATAACACATATACAATGAAAACAGAAAAAAGTTTTTCTGCGTATTTACAGATATCTTTGTTATTTCTTATTATATGATTATAATTCATTGGTTATGTATATATAAATACATTAATCCAATTCCTTCACCGACTTTCTTTCACTCTCCTTTCTTCCCTCCTACTTCCTTTCCTTATAATTCCTTTTCCATCATTTTTCAACCAAGAGGAGGAGGAGGAGGGTGAAATGAGGGTTGAAAATATTGTTTAAAGAAGAATAAAAAATAAACCATTTTCAAATTCCCCTATCTTCCTTAATCGTGATAGTGTTTATAATTGATTTGTTTTTATTCTTTTTTTTAAAGAGAGAGTATACACATACTTAGATTGCTCTAATCCCCTTCACACTATTTTGAAAAATATTTGAATAGTAGTGGTTTAATAGGTAAACAATTTGATCCATACATATACTAAATATATGTATAATATATATTTTTCATGTCTAAGAGTCGAGGGGAGTAACATTTGTTATTCTTTGGTATAGGAGACCAAAGCTATAAAACAAAATATGCCTTATAGCTTGGGACGATCTGTTTGTCTAGGCAAGAACTTTTTTTTACGCAAGACATCGCCTTGTTTTAATTGAATTAACAAAACACATTCATGGAGGTTGCGTAGATGGATATAAAGTAATTTATGGCACTTTTATCATCCCTAGCGGACAAAAAGTTCTCTTGTAGTCAACTAAATTTGGTCAAAAATGCATCACTTTGTTGTACAGCTTATATATATATATTTGTATATGGTTACAACTTACTTTATAGAACAGGTATATTATCAAAAAAAAAAAAAAACCGTCATAATCCATATTCATTGATTCATTATTATTTTTAAGGAAGAATACTTTGATTTATAACCTCTGAGTGAATAGAATGACGTAATAATAGATGTCTAAGTCATCCAACAATATATTATGCTAAATTGATTAATATACCTATAGTTATTCATTATTTATTTATTAATTGTCTATTTCGAATGTCAACTTTTAGAGAGAAGGTGAGGAAAAGATAAAATAGCATGTTAAAGAAGAGAAACTAAAAACTAAAAAAAAAATTAAATGCTTGGTCAAGTTCACTTTTTAGACATTAGTTGGCGTCTCCACATACTAATATCATGGAAATAAAAAAATACTATTTAACTTGCCAACATTTTTTTTTTCAATACCAGTCTATTGATATAAAAAAGAGGTATTTAATTCAATAACAAGGTTTTAATGAGGTTGAAAGTAAAATTAGAGCAGGTTTATTACGTAGATTGTTAGAAAAGACCATTCAGAAATAGGTAAAATGTAAATTAATCAATATTACTAATACTGGATCTCCTAATTATATAAATATTATATTAGCTACAAATTCATGAGTACTAGGAGATGCGTGCAGAAGAAGGTGCTAAAATATATAGCGTAGTTCATGAGCCCATTTTCAACTTTGAGCATCTACATATCCCTCCATAGAACTCTTGCTTCAATTACTATAATGAAAATCCTTTAATTTTATTCATAAAATCATTTCTTATACAAAATATATTATTAAGACTTCCGGTTATGAGTTCCAAATACATAAAAGAGATTGTTTATTAAATGTATGTATATAAATTCATTTCTAATTTTTATTAGTAGTGAGTGTATTTTATAAATAATTTAATTATTTCTAATGGACTTTTTTGTTTTACAATTTTGAATGTAAAAATAAATTAAATTATTTATCTCAATGGAAATTTGGAATTTACACTTTGACAGAGCTTGAAATTATCATCCTTTTTTTATGATTTCATCGCAAATAACAGTAAAAAAGTCTTGTTGTTTTATGCCTTTTGCAATCTCTATATATAATAGAAAAAGGACTTATGAGCAAGGCATGTATGTATGTATGTATGTATGTATTGAATGAAGTATATGTTCATAAACATGAACCATAAATAAAATATCATAACCAATAATACTAATAATAAAATAAAAAAACTCGACATAAAGAAAGTTAAATCAATTTATAAGATATTTCAATTCCATTTAAAAGTTTTCTTGAATCTATTATATAAGATGTATTATATATATATATATATATATATATATATATATATATATATATATATATATATATATATATATATATATATAAATGTGTGTATTGTGTATAGAGATATTGAGGAAAATTGGATGGATTGATTCAAAGTTTATTGTGTATTGTACTTGAAGGGTGTTGTAAATTATCTCTTTTCTTTTTTCTATTCTGAAGGCTTTCTCTTTGTGAAAATTCGAGTGTTCCAACCTAGATGTTCCCTCAATTCTTATTATATTTTTATTTATACCATTTTATTTATTATTTTGAAAACTTCACTATAATAGATTGAGTGTAAATATTTATGGAAAGTTTTCTAGAAATAGAGAGAGAGAGAGAAAAACTGTAGGGTTTGGTTTTCTTGGTTATTCGTATATATAAACGGCTTTTTTCTGGTCTGATATGAAGATGAAATTTTATTCGACTACATTTAAAGTATTTAAAAAAAGCTTTTAATGCTTTTCTCGACCACAAATAGAAACATGGGCGCACAGTTCAGCACATTATCTACTCATAATCATTATTATGATTATCAAGTGTATCTTGATTTTTTTAAATTTAAGGCGTCTGAGAAGTGTTTTAAGAATATATTTCTTCAAATGACGTTAAATAGGATATTTTCAGCCGTTTTCTACCGTTTTCTATGTATATTTTGAACAATTTATAGGACTTCTTACTAGACTAAATCTTATTCAATAATAAGATTACAATATTGAACTCAAAGCTTTAGAAATGTCTCAATATCGTCAATTTTGACATTAAAATATCAACCTTTTCATCTTTCAAGTGCCAAAAGGATCCATGGCACTTAAAATGTGAGGAGGGATCTGAAATTTTGCAGATACTTTACCCCAAAAATGGAACAATCTAATGTATGTACATATGCATATTGCCTGTGAGTCTTTGAGTAGAGGGAATGAAATATGATGTGCTAAGCACATGGTATAACTTATCTACTTAACATCTGTGAAAATGCATTATTGTATGTATTCATACGTTGTACTAGGATTATTACTTTTGATGCTTCATAACTAGAATGCATAACAACGTGTACAGAATATTGGATTGTCTACTTTAAGTATGTATGTAGACATAATGTGATTGAATAAAGAAAAATATGCAGGGCAATATAACTTAAGATGATGTTTAATATGTACATGCTAATAAACAATATTCAGCCTTACCTCGGACTGTGATTAATTTTGATAACGAGCGTTTTTTTAAAAAATGAATGGATTAGTAGCCAATTATTTACTTAAAACACTCTGACAACATCCGTTAATCTCACTTCAGAGAGGACACAAACACATATCATCATCAGGAGGAGAGGGGGAGGGATGTTATTGAATAATTATAAAAACTAAAAAATGAGCAATTATTTCCTACAGTTATAGACATGGTCCTTCCACACTTTTAAAATTGACTCAAAATGTTACTGCTCTCATCCTTGCAAAATGGTTCCTTTTGGTACAAATGTTTTGGCATCATTAGAGATGTAAAAAAAAGGAGTTATTCCCGGTGAGCTTAAAAAGCTTTTAAAATGTAATTTAATAAAATTCAACAAAACTTGGGCGTATTTTTAAGCCCTGTACCTAAAATTAGATAATCACAAACACTGGACTGGCAAAGAAGCTATAAAGTAATTTGAGGACTCAAACTAACTGAACTTGATAAAAATATTCAAGGACTTGGACTTCTTTTGGCACTCGATATTAAAGAATTTGGGCTTTCAATATTCGTAGAGACTTTTCCCCAACTCTGGGATTTAGTACCTACTTATGATGAGGAGCTCTCACGAATTTCTTCAAACACTTACCGATAAACATTGTTTAAAATCCTTAAAGTGTTTTGAAAAGTTTTCGGATTGATTTTTAAATGATTGATTACATGGGTGATTTCATCTTCTTCTTTCTCTATCATCCAAATTCATTGAAGTATAATAACTTTTTATAAATAATTTTTTTAGTAAAAGAAATAATCTTTAAAAAATATTACAACTATTTTTCCATAAAATGTACTTTTAGTGATATAAATTGTGGTATAAAGAAGGTAAATAAAGGAGAAGAAATAAATCTTCCGTGTATAACGCATACACTTTTCTTCTCATTTCTTTCATTTGAGAAAATAAATTCAATTAAGGCTTGCTTTCTTATTTTATAATCTAAAGTTTGGTATAAGACATTGAGCGACCCTTAATTGTTCAAAAGTTCAATTTTTCAATTAGGACTTTAATTCACTCATCAAAATTTAAAAAATAGATAGCTGTTGGCACTCTAATTTACATGTTGGCTTCTTTTTTTTTTTTTGCATCATAGATATGCAGTAACAGTAGCAGTAAAGTGAGACTCACAGTGAACACATATTTTTCAATTAATTATATTATAGTGCCAATATAAACAATAAAAAAATATATATACATAAAAGGTCTTCAATGGTTTTTTGTTTTTGTTTTTTAAATTAATTATTTCATATTGCTCTGCAAATATTTTTTTATATATTATATATGTACATATAATAATTGTAGCTTCATACTATATAGTTTAACAATAATTAATCACTTTACTGCGTTCCATTTCGTTATATGTATGTACATACGTACACACATAGATAAATAGAGTGATATATAAATATAAAGAGTCATTAAATAAATATTTTCATAGTTATAATAAATTGACTTGTCAAGCATTTTAATCAAACATATTATTTATACGAATGATGTAGAAAAAGTTGATAAGGACGTACTAACGATTACCAAAGCAAAAAAAAAAAAAAAAGAAGAATGATCTAATGTGATGTTTTAGCCTTTTAAAGTGATGATTTCTTCTAAATTACATCATAATAAAATACATTTTTACATGTACCGGGCTTTCCTTTTTAGTAGATCCATTATGTGAAAATCTTTTGTTTTTATTTTTTTTTTAAATAAATTTTTGATTTTATATTTCACTTATTAAATTTAATTGAAGGAGATTCATGTGAAATTCTACTAATAATACGAAGAAAAAGATACATGTATATATATATATATATAGTTCTATTAAGTCACCCTGAAGAAACAAAAATGTACTTTCTAATTCTCAATGATAGATGGTCGTTGTTGACTTTATATAGGTACTTATTTTTAATAAACTCAAAAAAAAAGTTAATTAAT
Source organism: Lepeophtheirus nordmannii (assembly GCA_963680855.1). NCBI lineage: Eukaryota > Metazoa > Arthropoda > Copepoda > Siphonostomatoida > Caligidae > Lepeophtheirus > Lepeophtheirus nordmannii. Next base: position 33,529,617 of record OY804520.1, read on the forward strand.
CATTTTAATAGTCCCAGTAGCATTATATTTTTTAAACCAATATTAATATATATATATATATATATATATATCAAAATTTACAAAAAAAAAAGGTTCACTAAAATTCACTAAGCACCCTAAAATGACTATGGTAAAGTCAATATCGACTTCAACATTCTTGAATATTGAAACAATGTAGTTGTCAATGAATATTGGTAATGAAATACCAAGGGAATGTCTTGGGAAGTGAGATGTTGAAGAGACAATTACACAGCTATATCAAAGGGAGTTCTGAAGTTTCTGAAAAGATGTAAATTGATTTCCAAAAAATAAAATTGATCATACTGAATGGGTCCTTTGAGATTTGAAGTGAGATAGTGAAGTGTGCTGATACAATCTACTAACTAACAATAAAATATTAATAAGCTGCTTACATGTAGGTATATCATAATTTTAAAAAAAATTCAAATCAAGGTGCCCTCTTCGATTTGTCTAATGATGATAACTCACAAATGCATTTTTCTTCATTTTTTATATCTCTCTAGCAAGAAATGATATTTTCATTTAGAGCTGACGTCACAAATTGCATAATTAATCGAAGTGACGTCATGTTGGGAACAATGAGTTGATTTATTTTTCCCTTTATAGGAATTCTTTTCAAATTCTATCATTGTTTATCGATATATAAAAGAAATGTACATCAATTATTTAAAAAGTAAAATATAGATTTGAACAAGAGATTTAATAAAATATTGGAAAGCTTATAAATAAAAAATATCCTAGACTAAACAAGTTGCTTGTTCATTTCCATTAAGTCTTTTGTGTATAACATGATGTCAAGCTTTTTCTTGTTTCTGCATCTGAGATCCTTGCAGAAAGAGATAACTTGTTCAACCTTTGTAAATGTCTTGAAAGCCAGTGTTAATTTCGTCAGCTATGACTCGACGAAATGTATTCGTCAACAAATATTATTGTTTTTTTTTTTTGTGATTATAATGAGATGAAACATTTTCTTTCTTTTTTTAATGTTTCTTTGATTAAATAAATAAAACTTTTCTTTTCCTCACTAAAGAAGATCGAAAATAAATGTGACGAAATGAAGACAAATTTTAAAAAATTGCCGACAAATTTAACATTGTTGAGAGCTATGATTATATATATATTCAGTTGAAAGTTTTCAATATCTTTTGTTCTCATAGACATGTCTCTCTTGCTATTATTAATTTGCTTTTTAATCCCTCTGCAGTTCTTATTTATTTCGCTTTAAGCAACAAAAATGATCAAAAAATAAGAGATTTTGTGAAAAGTACAGTTTGTTGTTTATTTAACAAACATTTTTTAAAATGTATTCCTTCTAACAATTTATAAAACCATGATCCATATTTCTTCATTTTTACAAAACCTTTCATACTCGAAAGGAAATAATTTGTAATTTTGAAGATGAACGGAAGAAAGTGGTGCAAATATCAAATGTTATTATTTTTTTTTTTAAACTACAAAATTCACATTAATTTTCATCACAATAGAATCAAAGAGGCCATAAAAAATATTTATATCCAGTTTCAAAAATATAAATAATTTTACTCATTTATTATTTCATTTTAAGGTTTCCTTATTAAAATTGGGTTTCTTTCTTCTAGCAACTAAATTGAAAATTGGATACTTTTATTCATAAAATAACATTTTTGGCTATATGTGTTCTTGGAATTTTTCCTTTTATTTTTTTTTTTTTATGAAAAAATTATTTATTAAGTTACAATCATTAAAAAGATTATACTTAAATAGGCTTCAAAATCGGTTGATTAAGAAAAATATAAAATAAATATTGATGTATAAACTACTCATTAGATTCAGTAATAATTTTAAAATCAAATTATATGTTATCTTCATATGGTTAAAAAATGAGTATATAATGTATGCCTTAAATGAATTGAGAATCAAAGGAATATTTAATAAATTAAAATAGTTTATTACTTTTTAAAGATGGGAAAGCTTACTCTAAATGTCAAAGAGATGGATGTATAGCCGAAGAAAGCACAATAAATAAATAAGGCATTTCTACTCTTGGTATATTTAGAAATAAATATACACACAAAAACCTTTTTCAACAGCTATAATTAAAAGAGAGTGAGATATAGAGCCATCATTAGTCACAATAACCCTTGCTTTTTTTTTTTTTGATTAGAATAAATCAATTCAACTATTTAAACTTTTAAATACTACTTTTCTTTCAAATACCATTGTTTTTCTTGACACATCTTATAACAATTTATATTATATTAACATTTTTGAATGATATACGGATAAATCATTTATTTTTATACAAGTTTATAACTGATGAAATGGTCAATTATTTTCTTCCAATTAAAAGTTAGCCTAAATATGGTATTTTGTTGAAATGAAATAGCGTCCCCACAATTACCTTCTGGTACCTCTGTATTATATCGGCTGACTATTATTTGACAATATTAAATAATACTCAATAACTGTTGGGATCTGACAGGATTGAAGTGAATTCCAATAGTCAAAAAACCGGCAAAATCCTTTGTAGGATTTCTTAATAATCATAAATTAAACTACTTAACATTATAGCAAGTTCTTGTATCAGCGATATATGTAGAGAAGATTGAATTCGAATTGGTTATAAAAGGTTCTGAACCCGATTGATATTTTTCTTTCCTACCTTAAACTCAACACTATGTTATTTCAAGATTTATCCCATGTCTAGACATGACCATAGCAAAGTAGATATATACATATAAAACGAATATAAGTGCACTTCTCTTCTTTCATGAGAGTAATTAAATATTTACAAACTGCTATATTATGTATTTTAATAAGCAGTAATTAGACAAAAGTATCGGTAAAAAATATGTTACTGCTCGTATAAAAAAAAAAATATTATTCATTTTTTATTCAATTTGATTTATTAGTAGAGAAAACTGATGATCTTTAGAGTATTTTGATTCCATTATCCAAGAAGACGTTTCTTATTTTCGAATAAACTCAATGACAGAAATCAATTGGAATGATGGAAAGTCAAACAAGTCTCAAAGAACATTCCCACAATTCAAAAAAACCACTTGAATATACTAGATAATTAGCTTTTCAATAAAATATGGGTTGCTTCTCTCATAATATGATATAGCTTGAGCAAATAACTCGAGAGAAAAAATCGTTTTGAAACTGAACCATTAATTTACTACTCCTTTTGAAATTCCAAAATGCAACATTGCTTCATGAAATCCCCATTCTACAATTTTTTTACATATATGTAAAGAACTGATATACATATATGAAGACATGGATGTTGTCATTAAATATCTTTTCATAGTCATTACAGTCTAAATTTGGGGATTTCAATGATTAGGAGAGTGAGCCCCTCAGATATTAAAAAAAAATGCTTCTTCTGCATTTTTTTCATTCTCTTTCTTCTTTGGTTGGTGAACAGTGTTAATAAATACTTTTCTTCTTCCTTGAAAACTGCAATAAAAATGATTCTAAATAAATAGGCAAAATTGAATTCTTATTTTTTATTTGAAAGATGTGAAATTCAACATAGAAATTCACTTCCCTTGGATTAAAATGTAATAATAAAATATTTTTTTTAGAAAAAAGAAATTTATTATCTCTATTTTTTTTTCATTTTCTGCTCTGTATTTTTTTTCTAGAATTTTTATTCTATGGTTTCAGTTGTAAGTTATTGATAGTCCATGGGGATACACAAAAAAATTATTTATTTTCAATAATAAATGACAGTTAAAAGCGATTTCAAATACTTTAACTTAAGGGTAATAAAACTTAGAAATGACTGTACTTAATGTTTAATTAATTAAAAACTTTTTATTTTTATTTTTTTTTAAATTGTAGGCTTTGTATATTGCAATTAAAAAATTGAATCTTATTTTTTAGATTAATAAAATGTAGGGAATAATCACCTACTTTCATCCTTTACCTATGTATCTAAAACTGACTTAAATTGGCCCATATAAGCAATCGAGCCCTAGCTCATAAAGAAGATGTATGAATTTAAAATGTATTATTTTATTGAGGCTATAAGACTTTTCTTTTTCTTTTCTTATAATATCATTATTTTTAAATAAAAAAAAAGGTTATAAAAATATCTCATAATACTTTTTTATTTAAAAAACAAAAGCAAACATTTATAATTATGACATAATAATAAAAGTGCGTATGCAATTATATAAAAGTCCTTCCAGAAAAAGGCAATTTCCATATGCATAATAAATTAATCAGTTATAAAACTGCTATGGAATAAATTACATTTTATTATATATGTATATAACTACAGCTAATTAAGAGGGGTATCTTCAACGAAGTGCTCGTAATTTACTTAAATATATATATATATATATATATATGTATATAGTGGTAAAAAACTGGCACATAGGTTTCATTTGAGATCTTAAAACTTCTGAAGCTATTTTCATATTCCTTATGGTCTAGATTTTACGTTTCTAAACGGACAACTTTTTTTTAATGTATAGTTTTTAAGAAAATTAGGGTTTTATCTTGATCCATCGTGTTTTTTTGCGAACATAAGAAAAAGTTCAAGAATGAATAAAGGTATTAAATAGGGACTTTACAATTTATTTTATTATAACAATATGATAGATACACATCTCAGCAACTCAAATATTAAAATTTTATTGAGAAATATTCAAAAAAAAAAATTGACAGTAAATTTTGTGACTTTCCCCGAGGGAAAATTGAAAAGTGTTGTCAAAGAAGTAAGTTTTTTATAAGAAATTCAAAAACAAACTCAAATTATTTTGCTACACAATAAAGTGTAATAGAGTAATATCTACAAAAAGTATTTTAAAAACTGTCCGCAAAAACAAATATCCCATCTCTAAAAATGGAAATAAAAATACTGGAAGGGAGGAAATGTACCGCGTATAACGCCCATAAAACATTTATTTATCTGTTAATTTCCTTTAAAATTGTAAGTTTTAAGGGTCATAATGGATTTTTTAGCTATTAATAACTAATGCTTAGGATAACTAACACATATTATATAATCTTAATTAATATTTTTTTGAATAATCTAAGCAAAACTACTTGAATATACTAAATTGGCTTGTTTTATATCAATTAAAGTTAGAATTTTTTTATATACATCTAAATTTTTATTTCCCAAGTATAAAGTAATTACCTAATATTATACCAGTTTTTACCACCGTGTATATATATATATACACGAATCAGTTATATATCAATATATACGAGATATATTGCAACACGATCTCAAGGTAAGTTTAAGTAGGTTAATCTAGACATGATAAATTTATTTCACACTTGATTTTATGCTTAATTAAGTTTATTTTGTATTTGAGGTTTTGAGGTGTTAAAAGTGTCAGAAGTTTACTATACTGATGGCTGTAGATAGAAAATTTCCATAAAAAAGGGACAGGTATTCAGTAGTTACAAAGAAACTCTTTAAAAAAAGTTCAAGGAGATAGGCCAAACATCCAATCGACATTCTTATCGAAATTATTCTTAATTAAATATTAGAAATTCGTTCACTGTTTAGCAGAAGTTGATTTGAGTTCAATCAATCAATATTATAAGCTATAATAAGAGCCAATAGTAGACTTATCAGCAGTTGACAAGCAAATACATTAAAAAAAATTGTACTAGTTGAATAACGGTGTGTTGTGAGGAAATTCATAACATTTTTTATTTAAAAAAAAAGACTCAATTCATAAGAATGGCCCTTTTGTGATCAAATTAAGTTTAATCTGATCCTTTTATTCAAATAAATTCGTCACTATGATTTTTTTAATTCTTAAATTAATAATGAATTAGTCATGTATACTATAAAGTTAGATTAATGAGGTAAATCGTAAAAATATGAAATGTTTATGTATTATTCCAAAAATATTTTGGTCACAGATAAGTAAGATACAAAAATTGAGCATTAAATATCTCTCTTTATAATATCTTTGGACGAATTAAAAAAAGAGTTACTAATGAATGAGTAAGAGCAACACATAGATGAGGGTTTATTTGGCTACAGTAGTTTAATACTTTTTGTTTAGCACGAAGAAGAATTGAAATCTTGAATATCTTTTTTAAAGGCTCTGTCTATCAATGTATGCTATTTAATTGAAATTTCGTTTCATTAGACTCTAAAAGGACAAAAATGTTGATTATGAAAATAATTTGAACTTGAATCCTTATTATATCTAGCAACCTCCCCCCCCCCCCTAAAAGAAAACGAAAAGAAAACGAAAAAAGGGCCCAAAATCAGTTGGAGCTTGACAAATTCTTCCCAATTGTAATATACTAACTTGATTTGACTGGAATGGAGAGAAAGCATAGCTTGCTTGTAGGCTTACATTCCTCTCGTGGTTAGGTCTGATGTGTCAAATGACTTGGTTGAATTATTCTTTGGGGAGTGAGCAGCTGCCAAGCGAATTATTTGGACCAAACAGCAGAAGTTTACTTCAGATGGTATTACGGATATATTTCGACAAAATGTTAAAAAGAAGGCTTTCTTCAAGAATTTAGGAGACCCAAAGTCACTAGAAAGAGCTGTTCTTTGTAATAATGTCTTTACAATTCATGATCTTGGGCTAGGTTCTATTTTTAACACGGGACGATCCCCCCCCCCACATTTGAGGTCTTTATTCATACATTCAAATATTTAAATAAATATAAGTGGATGCGTTGTCCCTAAAAATTCTACAAATGGCTAGCTCTTCATGGGACTTTACTCTTGATTTGGTAAAATTTTTACCGTCTTCTCCAATCTGGCACCTGCAATCGCTTATTTTTATCATTAAACAATACCAAAGGCATAAGAAGAAGAATGCTTCAGCTTAATGATTTAAACATTGTATTATTATAATTTTTACTTATTGTGCTTCTTTTAGTGGGTGTTTTTTTGGGGTTTTTTTTTTAATTATTATCGAATTTTACTCTTTCTTAGGAGTTTCTTGTTTTATTATTTAATGTGTATCTATTTTATTATTATTTTAGTTTAATTTATCTTTAAGATTATTTGTTACGGATCAAAGGATTAACAGTTATGAGGTCTAGGGTGGAACAATAGTCGTAAACTATAATGTGTATATATGTTCGTAAAAATGCAATTTTAATCCACTTGTATTTATTTAAATAGATTAATGAGGACCTCAAATGAAAAAAAAATATTTTCAGCCAAACACCGTTCAGAACACTAATATGGGAAAAAGACCTCATGATTAAAAATGTGGGTTTAGGAAGGAATCTACATATTAAAATACTTATAACTGTTTCTGTTTTTTTCAAGGTTTTAAGAAGGTTTTGTGATTACTAATGTTTCTTGTTTCAAGACTACGTAGCTTTTTTGCTTAATCACAACCTCAATATTCAAAAAGAAAATATTCGACAATATTCTATATGCTTGTGTACCTGGACGGTGAGTTCGATTCAGTAAAAGTTTTATATTTATTTTCCTAGTTGTCTTCTTCTTTTTTTTTCTAGAAAAAAAAACTCATCAAATTCTGAGGTCCAAACAAATTTTTCTTACACACGTGTACCGAACTGAACTGTGCACTTCTTATTGTACCGTGCATTTTGTATATTATTTTTGCACTGTTAGTCATGTATATTTATGTTTTGCTATGTAATGGATTCCTTGGCTAAAGCTATAAAACAAATTAGCGAAATGCACCTGTTAGATAAAAGAGATTTATTTATTTTTTTGCAAAATGTCCCTTTTGAATTACATATATACACAAACATATTTATATTTGTCTTTCCTTTCTTTACGCTGTTTTAATTAAAGTAACAAGGTAAATTAATAATGGTTGCCTAATTACCAATAGAATAATTATGCGCTCCTACCGAACAAAAGAGTCAACTCTTGGACACGTAAATTTAAACAAAAATTGATCATGGGGCTGTTACTTTGTTCCATAGCTTTCCCTTGGGCAAGAGAAAAAGTATTAATGTCTTTATAAATTCATAATACGCTGAATCAACTTCTTTAAATCAGAGAAGAGTTAGCTGAAGAAAACAGCTGAAGGAAGAGCGCAATGTTTACTTATAGAAAGAAACTGTTAGTAGAAGGGAATTATATAAACAATACATACATGAAAATATTTTGAAGATACATGTCAGTCGCTATATGTGTCAATTTCTATCAACAAAATGATACATTTGTACTAAGGAAATTTGAAATAAGTCCTTAGTAAATTCAGTTCATAAAATTAAGTGTCCACATCTTTCAAAAAAAATGTATATGACGTCACATATTATATAGTCATGGATGTTCATATGAATATTACACATCATTTTATTAGAAAATAAAACTTAAAAACAGGTTTACATAGATTAAAGATCAATATTTAAACATTCTTTAGATATAAAGTTCTTTCTACATTTTATCTGTTCAAAAAAGTCGCAAGTGTAAATACGATATAAAAGTAATTTGTTGTATAAATATTTTTTTTCCGTCATTGAGTATATGCTATATGTAATAAAATGAAAATTGTTAATCGAGGAATTACGTTGAGAATATATGTAAATTCAAAATCATTTAATGCAAATGATATTTTTCTATTGCTTTTCATCATATAACACATACATACAGATAATATCGTTTCTAATATTATTGTAAGGAACTTTTATACTAATAGCTCTCCAAACCTTTGATCAGATATAAATATATAATATATTTTTAGTACAAAGAAATCATAAGGTTTGAATATCATTGACTGGTTGTCAATCAGTCAATTGTTGTAGTGTGCTAATAGTATCTAGAGCTATTTACGAATAGTATTTATATGAGTAAGATTCATGTCTTGTGTCTTGAAGCTCGAACCTAAGTCGAGTTGAGAGTCTTACACATCGAGTCCGAGTCAAGTTTAAAGTCTTAGTTAATAAGAATGAAGAATAACTCGAGTCCAAGTTGCGAGGATGAGTCCCTAGCTCTGATTGTATAACCCTGTGCTTTCTGCAGAACAATCAAAAAATTAAATTAAAAAGTATTTTTTAAACACCAAAAAAATGTTAATTATAAATTTATACTTTAAATCAATCATATTTGAATAATTATAAGAGGACCAATAACATGGTCAAAAAATAAAGCTTTATCATTGAATTATCACATTTATTTCTAGTCTGATTTAATTAATGACTCCAGAAGACAAAACTCTTAAATATGTAGATACAAAGTACATATCTATAGATAATTACAAGTTATATATGTACATATATCGATATTTAAACTTTATATATTATTAAAATACAGGGTCACGTCTCATACGTTTGATGCACTGATTTTCACCAGTTCAAATGCAGCATGTTGGTTTGGTTGTGGATTTAAATAGATATATGAATCAATGTTTGTAAAAATTTGATTGTTCTAAGACATAGGTTCCCTATCTTTTTCAATCTGCGGTCCCTCGGATCTGGTTCATGACAGTATACAAATATTACCTCCTTACTGTTATTATATAAAGGATCTCAGAGAAATGTTTTTGTATACAAAATGAAATACATCTCTTAAATTCTGATGTGATTAAAGATATCCGATTTAAATCAAATAATATAGATATATGTATCAAATTTATTTTGAAAACTGCCCGACTATTTTTGAAATAATGATGATCAGTTAAGAAATTCAATACTTATCAATATTAATATATATATATATATTAAACAATTTCATTACATGATGATTCAATTCTATCACTAGATACTATTGTTGCAAAAGTTTCTAATTGATGAATTAGTTGTGAATGTTTCACAAAATATTACTATGTGGAGGTTTGCTCTTAAATTAGAATGTATAAATTATCCATTTTTCTAATTACAACACTTATATATGTATTATGTAGTTGAAGACTATAATAATAATTACAATAAATATAAGTCAAATGATAAAAGATTTAATTCTCTGTGTAGATAGTTCACTATGTTTCAGAAAGGATTCAAATCTGCATTTTTGTTCTTTGTGTATCTATAAACAGATTTGAGCAACACGTTTTCCAGAACATACTTCTTCAGACTCATTTCTTTCGGAAGAACGTAATTTCAGAGACATGGCTTTACGAGACTAAGTGTTCATATATAACTCCTCAATACTCAGAATTGATAAAAGTAAAAATTACAAAGAATAAATTGTTAAAAAAATTACTATAGTAATAAAAAAGAAGAAAAATAAAGTGATCCATCATTCAAAACTAAAGATAATTCGGCTATGGATGCCTATGCTTCCTAAGCTACCTTATAAATCACTCAATACCCTCACTGAAGTTTTTCCCTTGTCCCTTCAATTATACCAAAAGGAGAAATCTATTTTTCTTTTTTTTTACATGGACAGTTTTATTCTTTGTATTTTATTAGACGTAAGTACTCGTTACCCACTTCAAAAAAGGGAATTATTGTTCCGAGTTAGGAATGTAAATAATATGCAAATCGGGCTTGTAATAAAAAAGTGGAGTTGGCTCTTCAAACAGGTCTTTTTGTTTTCCAAAGCTGATACATTTTTCCAAAATTACTGATGGGAGAACATCTACCTGATAGTAAAGATCTCGCATGAAGGAATACATGCATTAAGGTCAATAAAGCAAATACAATGTTAACAAAAAGGGCTCAAGTCCTCGTATAATTATTATTAGTTAAAAATATATAATTTCCTGACATTAATTTCAGTTAATTTTCTGCCTCTCATCTATGTTATTATTTATTGTTGTATATATAATGGAGAATAGCAGCTTGTAGCTCAGTAAAACGTCATGACAGCTCAACCTGCTTCCCTCTCAACATTCATCAAATTGTCAGGGTTGCCAGGTTGATTTTCTCTTTTTTATTTTATTACAAGCCCGATTTGCATATTATTTACATTCCTATTCCGAGTATACTCGTTCATGGCAGTGACCCTGTTTAATAAGCTCATTAGAACTTTATATGCATTTTTTATAATATCTCCTTCTATTAGGAATGATGATATATTATTGTGTACATTGTAGACACAAATATACTTACACACAAAACTATTAATTATATACAATTTAAACAAGAAATTATAAATAAAACTAATATTTATATTTTACATGTAAATATGTATATTATTTATATAAATAAATAAAAAGAAAGAAGAAGAAGAAATTAGTGATATTTGAAACTTATTAATAC